>MU224332.1:870133-890073 GCA_018584345.1 Thuja plicata | reverse complement strand
TATATATATATATATATATATATAAGGTCAAGTTTGGATTGAAAATGGTGTAAGTAATATAGTGAGATATGTGTTTATGACATGAAGTGTGGAGGCAAAATTAGATGGGATTCTAATTGAGGTCTGAAGATACAGAGCTGCAACAAAATATTTGATCAGGAAAGATCAAGTAATTAAAGCCAGAGTAGAGATCTGAATCAGCAAAGATAGTTGGTTTGACAAACTGGTCAATCCACTGTTACTCTCTAACCATTGCAGCAGTGATCTAAATTCTCTTTACAGAGTAGACTTAAATGTCTTTTGTAAATCCTCTCACAAGGTGAAATTTCTACATTGAACTATTTGAAGACCTCTAACAAGGCCACTCCTTACAGGGCGATTAAATCTTCTAACAGGGTCACACCTAACAGTATGTTATTGTAACCTTTAACAGGGTTGGCTCCTAACAGGGCTCACTTTAGAAGAGTGAAAAACAATGACTAGTTGCAATTGGTGGGTTTTTCCATATTATGTTCTCATGTTAAATCTTGGTGTTATCTATGCACATTTTATTTGCTTTATGGTTTATGTTTCTTCAATTAATTACTAAAGGATAATTACAGTTAATATCTTAAGATTTTCTATGTTAACTGAGTGACAATAGAATATATGTGTTAACCGGTCAATGGTGATAAATTTGTTTAAGATATATATAAGGGACTTGGATTTATTTTTGTGGTAATTGATTCACCCCTCCCTTCTTAGTTACTCAACTCATTTCTAACAATTGGTATCAGAGAATTTGGTTCTTTCAAGGAAGGTTTCAAGGCCTAAGTTAAATATCAGAGATATCTTACAGAAGGGAGATCCTCAAGCTCAACAAGGACAACTTCACTGCATGGAAAGATTTGATGAGGCTACATCTATCTACTATTGGAGATAATGGTTTGCAATTTCTAGATCACAAGTATTTGGAACCGCCGAGACATAGGTCTATGGAATAGATGGTGGACATGAAGCATCATAAAATAGTGATGATTGATATAGCTTCTTCACTCAACTATGCCGAATTTTATGAAGTCAAGGACTTCCCTATTGCCTATGATATGTGGAAGAAAATACATGATATACATGGAGGAGATGACAATGTAAAGAGAGCCAAACAAGAAAGTCTTAGAGGTCAATTTGATTTGATGAAAATGAAAGAAGGAGAAGACATTACAAAGTAAAGTGAAAGAATCAAGAAAAGTGTCAATGAAATCAGAGCTTCCGGTGGAACAATTAAAGACAAAACAGTTGTTAGTAAGGTATTGAGAACTTTACTTCTTATCTATGCAATTAGAGTTTCAACTATTCAAGAGATGAGATGCAGTAATGATATAACTCTAGATGGATTGGTTGGAAGACTTATAGCTTTTGAGTTAGAAAACTATGACAATTATTCTCCTAATCCTAGCAATCTTGAGTCTACATTCAAAGATAAATTAAACCTTGGAAAGATGAAAGGAAAATAGATTGACAATGACAGTGATGATGAAGATCTAGAAATAATTGAACCATTACTTGCAAAGAGAGCTTGCAAAGGAAATTACAAAGGAAGAGTACCATTGATTTTCTTTTTATATAATGAGGTTGGTCACATTTCTACTAAGTGTCTGAACAAAGAAGAACAAGATGAGAAAAAGTTCAACAAGTACAAAGGCAAGAAATATTTCAAGAGCTAAAAAAGCTACAAGGACAAAGGTAAGAAATCTTGTTATATTT
Source organism: Thuja plicata (assembly GCA_018584345.1). Taxonomy (NCBI): domain Eukaryota; kingdom Viridiplantae; phylum Streptophyta; class Pinopsida; order Cupressales; family Cupressaceae; genus Thuja; species Thuja plicata. Next base: position 888,330 of record MU224332.1, on the reverse strand, counting down.
CTAAATATTCTGATAGTGATGAAGATGAAGATGAAATGGTTTACATTGCTATTAAGGATGACTCAAACAATGAAGATAATGAAAAGACAACACTATAATCTAATATTAGTAAGAATGACTCTTGGATAATTGATAGTGGTTGTTCTCACCACATGATTGGTGATAAAACCAAATTTGAACATCTTGAGCACTATGATGGTGGGAGTGTCATTTTTTGGAATGATGAACCCTTCTATGTGAAAGCAAAAGGTTGTATTTCTCTAACACAAGGAATCAAATGTGATAATGCTTATTGGTTTGAAGGACTAAGGCATAATCAAATAAGTGTGGCACAACTGAATAACATTGGTTTCAAGGTATAAGTCAAAGCTCCTAGATGGTAAGGGAAACCTAGTTGGAACTGGCAGGCAAACAAAAGGTAATCTATTTTATCCTGAACTCAATGAAAGTTCATGTTTTATTTCACAAATAAAAGAAATATGGTTATGGCATAAAAGTTTGTGTCATGTGAATTTTGATAACTTGATCAACATAAGCAAGAAAAAAAGAGTAAGAGGTATTCCTATTTTAAAGAAACCTAAATTGGTGATATGCAAACAATGTCAAATTGGGAAAATGGGAAAAACTAGTTTCAAGAGCAAGAATTACAATACACAATAATTCTTGGAGTTAGTGCATACTGATTTGTGTGGACCAATTGAAACAAAAATTTATACAGGTGAAAAGTATTTCATTCTATTTTTTATGACCATTCTAGAATGATGACTGTTATGTTTCTCAAGGAAAAATCAGAAGGTTTTCAGAAGTTCAAATGGTACCTTGCCAGAGTTAAAAAAGAAACAGGAAATAAACTTAAATTCCTAAGATCTGATAGAGGAGGAGAATTTATTTCTAATGAGTTCAATGAATTCTACAATGAAAGAGGAATCAAGAGACAAGTATCTACTCTAGGTACACCACAACAAAAATGGTATAGCAGAAAGAGGGAATAGATCCATCATTGATTGTGCAAGAACCTTTATGATTGAAAAGATTGTTGCTACCAAATACTTGAAGGAAGCCATCAACACTCCAATTCACAACTTGAACTAATGTCAACTGAAGAAAGGTATTGAGAAGACACCTTTTGAATTATGGTATGGCTATAAACGTAATGTTCATTATTTAAAAGTATTTGGAAGTAAATGTTACATCTTGAAGGAAGCAAGAAATGGAAAGGTCGATGTAAAAAGTGATGAAGGTATATTCCTAGGCTACTCCTGCAAAAGAAAAGCATATAAATGTTTGAATCTTACTACTCATAAAGTCATAGAAAGTGTGAATGTAAAGATTCATGAGTTTTTAGAGAGAAATAAATAACATAGTAGTAACAAGCCTGAGGACTACATGAACTTTGTGTATTATGAATGAAATACTATACCTAAGACACTGTCAATTGTAATTGTACAACAACCACGTCAACCACTGGATTCATCAGCACAAATCTTTTTGCAACCTGTGCAACCAGCGGTGATAATTTAAGAAACTGAGTCTCAGACTGAAGAAATCGAGTCACAAACAGAGGGAACCAAGTCACAGACATAGGCACCTAAGTCTCAAACAGAGGCACCCGAGTCTCAGACAGTGGAACCCGAGTACTAGTTGGAAGAGCAGAACAAAAATTTTGAACATGGTGAACCAAGTGGATCAAGTCTAGATCAAAGAGGAAGGAACTTGTACTTGCAAAGTATGTCAGAAGGCATCATGCACCTAAAAAAATAATTGGATATCAGACAGAAGGTATAATGACAAGGAAAAAAATGAAAGGTGCATGTTTTCTTAGTGAAATTGAACCTAGAACTATTACAGATGCATTTAATGATGAAAGTTGGATCAAATAAATGAATGAAGAGATTGAGTAGATAGAAAATAAAAAAATATGGACTCTTGTACCTAGACCAAAAGATAAGAATGTGATTGGTACTAAGTGCATTTTCAGAAACAAGATGAATGAAAAAGGAGAAGTTTCCAGAAACAAAGCAATATTAGTATGTAACGGATATGCTCAAGAAGAGGGTATTGATTATGGAGAAAAAATTTCTCCTATTGCAAGACTTGAAGGATTCAGAACTCTTCAGGCATATGCTACACAAAAAGGATACAAGGTATATCAAATGGATGTAAAATTGACATTGTTGAAGAAAAAGTGTATATTGAGAAACTTGAAGGTTTTGTAGATCCTAACAAAGGAATATGGTTTGCAAATTGCACAAAGAATTGTATGGACTGAAACAAGCTCCTAGAGCCTGATATGAAAGATTGCATGGTTACTTGATAAGTATTGGATTTCATAGAACTAATGACAATAGTAGCTTGTACATCAAAAAGGACCTTAGAAAAAGATACTATTAGCATAGATATTTGTTGCTGACATACTATTTACTGGACATGGTTATTTATGCAAAGCATTCTCCGAAGCTACGAGTAAGGAATTTGAGATGTCTATGTTTGGTGAAATCAAATTATTTGTTGGTTTACAAGTTTATCCAATGAAGGATGGTATCTAATTAATCAGTCTAAATACATCAAAGAGATACTGAATAAATTTGGAATGGAAGATTCCAGACTAGTTGGAACACATATGCCTACTGGACATAATTTGTCTAAGGATGATGATTCAAAGGAGATAAATCAGAATACCTATAGATCCATGATTGGTAAACTTCAATATGTTGTTCACACTAAACTTGATATTACATTAGCAGTTGGTATTGTTGCAAGGTTTTCAGCTAATCCTAGAGAGAATCATTTGATGGCTATCAAAAGGATTTCAAGATATCTTAAGGGTACTAAAGATTATGGATTATGGTATAAGAAAGGAGGAAACTTTAACTGAAGACTTTTACTGATGCTGATTGGGAAGGAAGTGTTGTTGAAAGAAATGGCACAATTGGTAGAGCATTATTTCTTGGAAAGAGGTTAGTCTCCTTGACCAGTAAGAAACAAAACTGCATTTGTCAGTCTACAGTAGAGGCAAAGTATGTTGCTACAGCAGTAAATTGTTAAAATATCATGTTGTCCAAAGAAATTTTCTCAGGTATGAAGGAGGAAATCAAAGAACCAGTTATTATCTACTGTGACAACACCAGTTCTATTAACATTTCAAAGAACCCTTTGATGCATACTAAGACTAAACATATTGCAATAAATAATAATTTCTTTAGAGAATTGGTTTAGGACAAGGAAGTAAGATTGGAATATGTGAATACTAAAGAACAAATTGCAGACATATTCACAAAACCATTATCTAAGAATGCATTTTTGTATCTTAGAGGAAAGCTAGGGGTGATTCCCCTAACTAAAGCTTACTAATGGATAGATTAATGATCCATAAATTGATTTGCATAACAGACTTAATATGTTTATGTAGATATTTAGAGCTTGTTGCATATGAATCAATACAAAAAGGTACATTTCAACTTCATTAGATGTGTATTGGTTAGTGTCTTTGGCATTGGTTGTCAAAGAGGGAGAGTTTATTGATGTCATGCCAAAGGAAATATTGATGACAGGGAGAGAAATTTTATCAAAAATAGAGATTGAAGTAAGAGGGAGAGTTTCTTAAAAGATTATGAAGATAGAGGGAGTTTTTGGATAAGAACCAAAATGAAGCTAAGGAAATTAATAAAAATTGATTCTTGTGTCTGTTTCTCTATAATTATTTGTATTATGACATGTTGTGTTTCCATCAATGCCAAAGAGGGAGATTGTTGATGACAATTATTCAATTGTGTATTGGCATTGATGTTTACCCAAATGTCTAATCCTATCCTAGTACAGTCAGTTTATGCCAAGCTCTCTCGGGCATTGTAGAAGACCAAAGTGATTTTCATTTCTAACTGAGTTCACTTAGGAATTATAGTTTTGGTTAGGCATTGAAGGATTCCAGTATTAACCGAGCTATGCTTTTAGTGATAGCCGACTAACAACACTTTACACTCTATGGTTAATTGGTGATATGCAGTTGACAAACTTAAGTTTATTGAATATTTGGAAGGTTATTAAAGTAGAATTGACAAGGCTTATATATATATATATATATATGTGTGTGTGTGTGTGTGTGTGTGTGTGTGTACATATACACACACACACATATGTATATGTATATGTGTATATGTATATGTATATGTATGTGTGTGTGTGTATATATATATATATATATATATATAACACACACACACACACATATATATAGATAGATAGATAGATAGATAGATAGATAGATAGATAGATAAGGTCAAGTTTGGATTGAATATGGTGTAAGTAAGAAAATGAGATATGTGTTTATGACATTGTAAAGGAGAAAATGTCGTTAGGGTTTAGAACAATGGATATTTTATCATAAAAGAGACCCTATGCCACATTTAACTACTTACATTTAATTGTATTTGATAAGGGGTGTAAAACTGGAAATGATTGCAAAGGAAAATAGAATAAAATACTTACATCTGAAAAAGAACCTGCTAAAATCCTGTCAAATGGTCTTAGATACTATTGATTTCTGCTTCCTTGAACCGAAACTGTGAGATCTAAAAAACCTAGAAATCTTCTTCTTTTCTGAGAAAGGTCAATTTTCACCTAGTTGAGAAAGTCCACCTTGACCTAGAATTTCTGATTGTAACCTCGACACCAAAATGTCACCCTTGACCCCAAAAATTTGACTTGGACCTGCACAGCTCTGACAGAAAATCTATTCATGGATCCCAAAATTTTTATGAAAAGGGTATCCACATCTGCACTTTAATTCGCTGTCCCAAACTTGTACCTACAAGAAAAATGGTTTGTTTATTGGGGGGAGGGGTTTTCCTTGGTCAAACCCTAGTTTTGGAATTAACCTTATAATTGAATTCAAATTGCATAATTAAACAAAGTAAATAGACAAATTCACCTTGCTTGTATAGAAGTCCTTGTGGTGGATTCAAATTTGTGGATCCACAAGTATGCATGCACAAAATGGATGTAGAATGTAGAATGTCTCAAATCAATTTCTTGTAAAACTTCAACACCAATCTTGAATAGATCTTGGAAGAGGAAGAGGGTTGGAGGAATGTGGATGGAGAAATCTTCAACAAGAGAGCTCCATAGAGCTCTGAATCCTTCAATGGCTACCAATGGATCTCCTTGATGAATTGGATGCTTGAGAGTAGATGGTTGCTTCAAATCTTTCTTCTTGCCTTGTCTCTTCAATTCTTGAGTGCTTGTGATTATGCTTGATGATGGTTATTTGTGCTTAGAGAAAATGAGAGGAGAAGGTTTCCTTTTATATGAAACTAGGGCACAATCTTCTAGAGAGGTCGACTTAGGAGAATTAAATTCTAATTGGACCCATGCCCCTAGAAGAGGACCTATACTAAATATAATTTAAGAGTCATCATTTCAGAACCCAAAATAGCCGACCCGGAAGCGGTAATTAACTTTTTCAAAGCCCGAGATCCATAAATCTTGGAAAACTAGGATTTGGATGAAAAGTTAGAAAAAGGTCGATTGTGACCTAGGTCAAGGTTGAGGTCTACCTTGACCTAGGTCAAGAGTGAGGTCAACCTTTACACGGAAAGGTCAATTTTGACCCTGAGTTCAAAAATCTCAATTTTCAATTTTGGATGTCAGAAACAGGCTGTAAAAGTGGGAAATGGGGTAGAATAGGAGAAAAATCCAGATCCAAGTTAGAAAACCATTCAAGGCACTTGAAATGACCCTAAACCACTTACTTAGATGGATAAACCAATCTATAATGGAAGTTCTTCCATTTAGCCCCCACTTTAGCCCCCACTTTAGCCCCCACTTTAGCAAGAGTATGGACTCAATACAAACTCTTGGTAAAGGAGAAGATAAAGAATATATAATATTATTGGAATCATAAAGGGAAAAAGAAATCCTCAAGCCCCCAATGGACTTAATTCTTTATAAACCCTAAGATCATGATAAGCGAAACATCACCAATTAAGGAGAAGGAAAGAGAGGGTATGGTCACCTCGCCCAATGAGAACTGATGTCTCATTGTGAACCATACAAGAAAAAATGTAACTGGAAATATGGAGTTGAACCGCCTAGTAAATGTGGCTACTCAATAGTCAATCCATCAGAGAGATCCATTCTTAAGGACACCTTCTAACCTTAAAGCATCAAAACATTGTAATTTGAAACTAGAAGGATCAAGAGATCCATGTAAATTTAAAATGGAGGGATCAAGAGATCCTAAAAAGTAAAATGTCCATGCTTTAAGGATAAGCCTTTAATCCATAAAGGGAAAAAAATTTAAGTATTGAAAATGTTTTGAACATGTGTGTGTGTTTTTAAAAGGTGAGTAGAGCATATGCCCCCATGTTAAAGTCATTGCTAACACTTTAACAGGAGCAATGGCTTTGATGGAAACATAAACAACTCTACTGATTATGTTTCCTCTACAAGATGCCCCCAAGTGAAGACAACTCATGGAAAATATCACATAAACATACAAAGAACACAAAAGGGATCTACCTACTGTCGGGTCATTATGATCATAAGATAACATGTACATATAAATATGATATTACTACAAATGAATTAACAGGCTCCCCAAAGAAAGTAGAACCACAAAGGATAAGAAAATTAGGTGCATCGCCTACTCTCCCCATCTTGGTTTATATCAGGTAGGGAAGGTGGGAAACTCACAAGAGGGACTATAAAAAATACAATAGGAAAAATATCCAGTTCCAAACAAAAATCCTCTTGAGAATCGCGTTTCTCGATACTAGGTGTAATTGTCAATTGAGTTGAAAGCATATGAGGTAAGTCAGTGGAAAGGTCAATGGTCTCATATTCATCACTAAGATCAATAGGATCATCAAAAGTATCCTCCTCATCAAGATTAATTGAAATTGGATCTAAGATGAAAATAGGATCATCACACTCATTCATCTTAACATCATTTTGAATATTGACTTCTTTCAACACATCAAGAATAAGTTGATCAAAAGAAGATAAAGAGTTTCAAAGAAGAGAAGCACGGGCCCTAGCATTATCTCTACACTTCTTACGATGTTCGTTAGAAGATTTATTACATTTTGATTTGTTTGATACATGTGGAGAACTAGGAGGAATAACTATCTATTCCTTTGAAGGTTTTGTATGAGGATTGATAGGATTCACAGTAGGCTGAGTAGAAATACTGGGAGGTTGAGTAATAGAATTAGCGGTAATAGATAAAGGAGGTATAAAAGGAGTTGGAAAAAGACCATGGTTGAGATCTATCTGAGGCATTCTTAACTTAACTATCTCATGATGTTTATAGGCTTTATATGAGAAAAAAATATTTTTAGGGCGAGGAGGACATGAATTAGGTAATGAGGGCCAAAAAAAATCAAGAGTAGCACCATCTCTAGGCCTAGAAGGTTGATATACAATATGATTAATAGTTTTTACTTCCCCATTATGAATGAAATTAAGACATTAATAAATAGGAGAAGCAATAACATGCATATCAATTATCCAAGGCAAGCCAAATTTGACTTGAAATTGATCAGATGTAGGATCAATGATGAAGGTAGTATCTACAACCTTGCCACAAAGTTCAATGGGAAAGTTGATAGAACCAAGTACAGGATAGAGAAAACCATTACAAGTTTGGATTCATGCATCCAATGGATCATAATAATCACATTGTAAGCCTTTCATAAAAATATTTTCCTCAGTAATAACATTGATTATTGATTTGGGATCAACAAGAAAACCACATGTAGGTATCTTAGCAATCCTAGCATAAATATAAAGGGGACCATCAGGAGCCTTAATAGCCTCAGAATCATCAAAGGTAATTGAAAGTTCCCAAGGTCACTTATCCTTAGTTTTTTTTTGAGGTTTAGGTAGAACTAGAAGTTGAACTAGAGGTGAAGGATCTTGAATAATAGGTTGAGATACAACAACGCTCTCCACATGATTAGCAATGTGATTAAGATCATCCATCTTTGAATCGTAAATGATATCCACAAAAGATGGTTGAGCAATAGTATTAGTATCATGTTTAGGTAGATGATTCGTGTAGATTTGAAGGTTTTGATTAGGAGGAGAGACTTATTTGTTCCCATTACCATCAAGATTATCAATAGATAAAGCATTGGAATCAAGTAAGTCTTGAACTTTATGTTTTAGAGAATAACATTTTTCAGAATCATGGCCATTCTAGTGATGGTATTGGTAAAAAGCTTTAGAATCAAAGGATTTTGAAGCTATTGTAGTAGGAAGGAGAGGTAGAATATGAGGAAAGGTAATCATATTAGAACCTAACAACCTACTCATAATAGAATGTAAAGATTCAGAGAGATGAGTAAGCATACGATTCATACGGAAAGAAGTGGATGCAGAAGTGGCATTGTGAGATGCAACAACAACTTGATCAGTAACCACATTCATCTGTTTATTAATCTTGATGTAGTTGTTAGGTTTCTAAAATTTATTAGGGTTAGGATCATTATCACTCTTATCAAGTGGAACATGAGCCATTGGAGTGTTTCTCTCAAATTGACTCACTTTTAATTGATAATGATGAAGTGCTGCACAAAGTTGTTGAAAAGAGGTTAATTCAGTAAGCAGAATCTTATCTCTAATATCCTTTTTTAAATTTGAAATAAACATGTGTTGAATATCAATATCAGGAACAAGATAAGAAATCTAACCATACAAATGCTTAAATCTACCTATGAAATCAGTTAATTTTTCCTTAATGTTCTGTATACAATGAATTAAATCCGTTAAGGAAACTTGTGGACCAATGTTATTTTGAAATTGTTGAATGAAGGTATTAGCCAGTTTAGGAAAAGAATCAATGGAATAAGGAGGTAAAGAAAAATACCATTGCAAATCCTTGTCATGAAATGTTCTAGCAAATATTTAGCTAAAATCCTATGGTCATGAGCATAATCACTACAAAGGATTTGAAATTTTTTAACATGAGTAACTAGAACACATTTACCATTATAATTCTCTAGATGAGGCATATTGGCTTGTTGAGGAATAGTAGCATGGATAATGTCTAAAGATAAGGGACTACCCATGTCACATGTAGGAATTCTAAACTTGGATTGAGTTAATGATACAAGTTGTTATTGTAAAGAGGACACAATTTGAGCCAAACTAATAATTGTGGAATACTTAGAAGACACGGGTGGCATAGGAATGTTAGGAACACTAGAAAATGTGTAGGAAGTAGCAGGAATATAAGATACAACCGGTGGAACATTTGGAACTGCAATTGGAAGAGGATTAGTGTAGGTAAAAGGTACACTATGATATGAAGGTTGTGAGGTAGGTAAAGATACCATTGGAACACTCACAGGAATAGATGAAGTTGGGAGAGATGTAGTCATCAAAGGAGGGGTATAAGTAGGAATGCTAGGTAAAGGAATAGAAGAAGGTTCTTGACTAGTGATAGGAGGTGTATATCCTATATCTTGAGCCTCTTGTGCTAAATGTTTAACATTCAAATGCACAAGATGAGTGATACCACGTAAGAAATTAACACCTCGGTCACTGTCATGAAGGAATTTCATAAGAGCCTCTATAGCTTGAATAGAATCTTGATTATGGTTTTCTTGGATAAGACAATTTCCCATTTTATCAAGTTTAGTATAAAGTTTTTGCACTTTTTTAGGAGGAACTCTTAAAGAATCTTCCTCATCATGAGATGAGTGAGAAGAGTTATGGTCCATAGAAGGATTGGAATCATGAGTATTCAATTTTTCATCCTGAATCCTATGAAAAGGAGAGAAAGATTCAGGATCAAAGGAACCCATGAGTCTACGGATTCTTCTAATTGGGATACTATAAATAGGAGTAGAAGTGGTAAAGCTCATACACCAATGTAATGTAAATGAACTAATTTAGAAAGAAAACAGTTGATTTTAATTTTTGAAAGGAAATTCAAGAACATAAAAAAAAAATAATCTAATATGCATACAAGATCTAACACAAAGATGTAAATCTAACACCAAAAAGAAAGAGTTGTCTATCGTGGGTTCACCAAAATGTAAAGGAGAAAATGTGGTTAGGGTTTAGAACAATGGAGATTTTCTCATAAAAGAGACCCTATGCCACATTTAACTACTTACATTTAATTGTATTTGATAAGGGGTGTAAATCTAGAAATAATTGCAAAGGAAAATGGAATAAAATACATACCTTTGAAAAAGAAGCTACTGAAAACCCTATTAGACGGTCTCAAAAACTATTGATTTCCACTTTCCTGAACCGAAACTGTGAGATCTACAAAACCTAGAAATCTTTTTCTTTTCTGAGAAAGGTTGATTTTGACCTAGTTGAGAATGTCAACGTTGACCCATAATTTTTGATTGTGACCTAGGTCAAGGTCGACCTCAAATCCAAAATGTCACCCATGACCCCAAAAAGTTGACCTGGACTTGCACAACTTTGATGGAAAATCTGTTCATGGATCCCAAAAGTTTTCTGAAAAGGGTATCCAGATCTGCACTTTAATTTGCTGTCCCAAACCTGTACCTATAAGAAAATTTTTTTTTTTTTTTGGGGGAGGGGTTTGCCTTGGCCAAACCCTAGTTTTGGAATTAACCTTATAATCAAATTGAAATTTCATAAGTAAACAAAGTAAATAGATAAATTCACCTTTCTTGTATAGAAGTCCTTGTGGTGGATTCGAATCCGTGGATCTACAAGTATGCATGCACCAAATAGATGTAGAATGTAGAATGTAGAATGTCTCAAATAAATTTCTTGTAAATCTTCAACACCAATCTTGAATGGATCTTTGAAGAGGAAGAGTCTTGGAGGAATGTGGATGGAGAAAGATTCAATAAGAGAGATCCATAGAGCTTTGAATCCTTCAAAGGCTACCAATGGATCTCCTTAATGAATTGGATGCTTGAATGTTGAATGCTTGAGAGTATATTCTTTCTTAAAATCTTGCTTCTTGGCTTGTCTCTTAAAGTCTTGAGTGCTTGTGATTACACTTAATGATCGTTATTTGTGGTTAGAGAAAATGAGAGGAGAAGGCTTCCTTTTATATGAAACTAGGGCACAATATTCTAGAGAGGTCGACATAGGAGAATTAAATTCTAATTGAACACATGCACCTAGAAGAGGAATTGTATTAAATATAATTTAAGAGTCATCATTTCAGAACCCAAAACAGCTAACCCAGAAGTGGGAATTAACTTTTCTGAAGCCTGAGATCCAGAAATCCTGGAAATCTAGGATTTGGACCAAAAGTTAGAAAAAGGTCAATTGTGACCTAGGTCAAGGTTGAGGTCGACCTTGACCTTGGTCAAGGGTGAGATCAACCTTGACCTAGGTCAAGGGTGAGGTCGACCTTGACCCAAAGAGGTTGATTTTGACCCTAAGGTCAAAAATCTTGGTTTTCAGTTTTGGATGTCAGAAACAGGTTGGAAAAGTGGGAAATGGGGCAGTATAGGAGAAAAATCTAGATCCAAGTCATAAAAAAATTCAAGGTGCTTGATATGATCCCAAACCACTTACTCGGAAGGCTAAACCAATCTATAATGGAAGTGCTTCCATTTTCTGACTATACAGACATGAAGTGTGGAGGTGAAATCAGATGGGATTCTAATTGAGGATGGAACATACAGAGCTGCAACATAATATCCAATCAGTGAGGATCAAGTAATTAAAGCTAGAGAAGATATCTGAATTAGAAAAGATAGTTTCTTTGACAAACAGGTTAATCCATTATTACTCTCTAATAATTGTCAAAGTGATCCAAAATCTCTTTACAGTGTAGACTTGACAATCTTTTGTAAATTCTCACAAGGTGAGATTTCTACATTGAAGTGTTTGAAGACCTATAACAAGGCCACTCCTTTCAAGGTGATTAAATCCTCTAACAGGGTCACACCTAACAGTGTGTTATTGCAACCTTTAACAGGGTTGGCTCCTAACAGGGCTCACTTTAGAAGAGTGAAAAATAGTGACTAGTTGTAATTGGTGGTTTTTTCTATATTGGGTTTCCACGTTAAATCTTGGTGTTATATGTGTACATTTTATTTTCTTTATGGTTTATGTTTCTACAATTAATTACTAAATGATAAACAGAGTTAATATCTTAAGATTTTCTATGTTAACCGAGTGATAGTTGAATATCTGTGTTAATCGATCAACAATGATAAAATTGTTTAAGACATCTAAAGGACCTAGATTTTTTTTGTTGTAATTAATTCACCCTCCCCTCTCAGTTACTCAACTGATTTCCAACACCTCTATCATCCCATACTGCACCGGTTAACTTTTCAATTTCAGGGCATAAAGGATGCTTTCGGGATTTACCCTTTTCAATTATTGGATAACTAGTTACAACATGAATCACATCCTTTTTGATAGGTTTTGGTTCATCTAGCCACATTTTTATATCATGTAACCAAATAAGTACAATGAGTATCCATTCGGTCTTGAACTCTCTCAGGAACAGTAGGGCATTGGTTAACACTTTCACCTAATTGTGCTTGTGTTTGTCTTTCAGGTTTTCATCTATGCATAGGTTTTGTTAACTTCTTCAATTTATAGATCTCCAATCTCTGCAACCTTGTAGTGGATGTTTGTGTGGATATCTTCAACCAACAAAACCATAGGAGGTATACTTTATAATTCTCCCTTGTCGTCGGGTTGTAAAGAAGTGTCAGGGAAAAAACTTATAATTAGGCTCTTCATAGGTTGTGTTCTTGATCAGGTTGATCTTCTTGTCCTTTGTGTTCTTGATCTTTGAGACTCACAAGGTAGTTACCATTGCTCACAAAATTAGGGCTTCTCTACAAATTAATTGTGTGCTCGGTAAGTCTTGGTACTTACGTGATCTTCACTGTGGACGGTTGAAATCTATCAAAGTATCCTTTGAATCTATTGTGAGTCATTCTATAATATTTTCTCTCTTAGTCGCTTGTCTTCGCTCAGTTGTTTTCTCTTTTTTTCTTGGTGATTGAATGAGCTCTTTGTTTCCCTATTTATAGAAAATAACCTAAGTGGTGCATTAAATTCTTCAGCTACCACTCAGTTGACTAAACAAATATGCTCAGGTATCATACCAAAGAATTCATCCTCAGTGATTATACAAATCATGGGATAAGTGATAACTTAGTTGTACTTTTTACATGTTCACTGACGATGCTTGGTTTATATTGACAACTTGGTTGATTTTAATATGTATACCAACGATGCTTGATATTTATTGACCGACGAGACTTGATTCACAAAATCATTAAAAGTAATACCATAGTGCATCTTAATTCATCCTAATTTGGCATATTATCCATGAATATGTGAACCGATGTAAAATACAACTTTGTAGACTATAGTTCTATACTTACTTGTTTTTCTTAGGTGGGGGTGATTATATCACCAGATCCATTAGATGAGGTGTCACCTAGTGTGGTGCTTGGTGCTACATCATCTTTGCTTGAAGCTTTCCTCCACATTTGATTTCTCATCCTCTTGATATATTCAATGGTATTTCCATTAGCAAAAGTGCTTGATTTTGTCACTTAGTCTCTGTAGTCTTTTCTTAGGTGACCAACCTTATGAGAGTGTAAGCATGCCATTCCAAAGTTAGTCTAGTCCCTTGATCTTCGTATCCATTTTCTCATGGAGTTTGTAGCTATGTGTCCATAACTACCACATTTTGTGCAATTTAACCATGTGTTGTAATCCCAAACATCTAAGTTATCGACTCTTCTTGGTTTATAATAATATTCTTTGTCTTTCGGTTTCCATACTTTCTTTTTCTTTTTCCTACATTCATGAGATGTGTGGCTATGCATTTTTCAAGTAGAACAATATTTTTCCATGTAGGATTCCTTCACTAGTTTTTTCAACTTAGGTCTGCATTCATGTTCTTTGTGTCCATGCTTGTTACATTTATAACAATTACCTATGAATGTAGAAGTGGATTTTGGAATACCTTTAGCTTTGCTCCTACAAACATTTGATGTGTGGCCTAGTTTTCCATAATGATTGCATGACTACTTCCATGGTCTTGGATTTGTCTAAACATATTTTTTATCAGCTCAGTTTGATGATTCTCCATGCTCGGTATACCCTGAACTGGTATTGTTGTTGAGTCTTCTTTGTACATTCAAAAAATCATCCATTCTTTTTGTACTTTCTTCAAATTTCTTGATCATATCATTATTTTGTTGCTGAATCCTTACTTCATGCTTTAGTTTCTCATTTTGTTCTCTTAGTTCACCAATACCTTCCAATTTCCCATTGATTTCTATGCTCACTCGATTGGCCTCATGACTCATAAGAACTATTTGATTGGTGATCTCATGATGATGTTCAGTTAGTCTCTTTATCTCAGATTCTTTATTTTGCAGCTTCTTAGTGATCTTCCTCCTGTCATCAAGAGCTAATGTTCTTTCTTGTTCAGCTTGTCTAGAACTATTCATAACATTAATCATTCTTACCATCTATGTCTCTTGACTGATTTGCATTACCTTTACTTGTTTAGTTAGATGTTGATTGATTTCATTTAGACTTGTAATGTTTCCTTCTGATGTGTCAGATGTATTACTGGATGTAGATCTTGCCGACTCAAATAATCTGGGTATCAATTCTTCATGATAGTCAATTTCATTGTAGGGAGATTCCATCACTTTTTTATCAGCCAATAATTCTTTCATCTTTTTTCTCACTTCTTTGTATTGCTCAAAGAAAATCCATATCTCCAACTTCTGATTTTCAATATTCTTATCAAGTTTATACCTTTCCATTGTATAATATTTTCTCTCAAGTGATTTAAACTTTTTGAAATAAGAGATCTAGCTCTGATACCAATTGTTGGAATAATGGAATGGTTTGTACTGAGAGGAGAGGGGTGAATCAATACCCTTCAATTTTTTTTTATCAATTTAACCTTCGTAATATTTTCTTGCATTACCAACCATATTGATTTTCTACCTTATGCATTTAATATCATAATATAAATTTAATTACATGTAAACATTTATAGAAACATTCATGAAACTTAGTTACACATAACATAAGAATTTGTCATGTAGAAAACCATGTTAGAAGGTAAAACCTGTGGTGGGGATGAAACCCACAAAACTTCACTATCTGCAAAATGGAAGGTGTCAATTAAGGATACAAGTGTGATCACTTCTGATGATCTTACCCTGTTAGGAGTAACATTTCAGACTTGTTATGTCTACTCGGTTAAGATATTTTAACAAAATTGTTAAGTGTGCACTCGGTTAAGAGATTTACAATAAAATGGGATTCTAATTGAGGATAGAACATATGGAGCTGCAATAGAATATCCAATCAGTTAGGATCAAGTCATTAAAGCCAAAGCAGAAATTTGAATCAGAAAAGATAGTTGCTTTGACAAATAGGTCAATTGATTGATACTCTCTAACAATTATCTTCATTGTGGATGGTTGAAATCTATCAGAGTATCCTTTGAATCTATTGTGAATCATTCTACAATATTTTCACTCTTAGTTTCTTGTCTTTGCTCAATTGTTTTCTCTTTTTTGCTTGGTGAATGAATGAGCTCTTTGTTTCCCTATTTATAGAAAATAACCAAAGTGGTGCATTAAATGCTTAAGCTACCACTTGGTTGACTAAACAAAGACACTCAGGTATCATACCAAAGAATTTATCCTTAGTGATTATAAAATTCTTGGGATAAGTGATAACATAGTTGTACTTTTCAAATGTTTACTGGCGATGCTTAGTTGATATTAACAACTTGGTTGATTTTTATATGTATACCAATGGTGCTCAGTCTGTATTGACCGACAAGAATTGATTCACAAAATCATAACAAGTAATACCATAGTGCATATTAATTCATGCTAATTTGGCCTATTATCCTTGAATATGTGAACTGATGTTAAATATAACTTTGTAGAGTGTAGTTCCATACTTACTTGTTTTTCTTAGGTTGGGGTGGTGATATCACCAGATCCATTAGAAGAGGTGTCACCTACTGTTGTGCTTGGTCCTACATCATCTTTTCTTGAAGCTTTCCTCCACATTTGATTTCTCATCCTCCTGATATCTTCAATGATATTTCCATTAGCAAAAGTGCTTGATTTTGTTACTCAGTCTCTGCAGTCCTTGCTTTGGTGACCGACCTTATGAGAGTGTAAGCATGCCATTCCAGAGTCAGTCTAGTTCCTTGATCTTCATATCCATTTCCTCATGCATTTTCTAGATATGTGTCCATATCTTCCACATGTTGTGCAATTTACCCATGTGTTGTAATCCAAAACATATGAGTTACCAACTCTTCTTGGTTTATAAGAATATTCTTTCTCTTTCAGTTTCCATACTTTCTTTTTCTTTTTCCTACATTCATGAGATGTGTAGCTATGCATTTTTCAAGTAGAACAATATTTTTCCATGTAGGATTCCTTCATTGGTTTTTTCACCTTAGATCTGTATTCATGTGCTTTGTGTCCATTCTTGTTACATTTATAACAATTACCTATGAATGTCAAAGTGGATTTTAGAATACCATTAGCTTTTCTCCTGCAAACATTTGATGTGTGGCCTAGTTTTCCATAGTGATTGCATGACTACTTCCATGATCTTGGATTTTTCTAGACATATTTTTTAACAGCTCGGTTTGATCGTTCTCCATGCTTGGTATACCCTAAATCAGTATTTTTGTTGAGTCTTTTTTGTCCATTTAGAAAATCATCCTTTCTTTTTGTACTTTCTTCAACTATCTTGATCATATCATTATGTTTTTGCTGAATCCTTACTTCATGCTTTAATTTCTCATTTTCTTCTCTTAGTTCACCTATACCTTCTAATTTTCCACTGATTTTGATGTTCACTCGATTGGTCTCATGACTCATAAGAACTATTTGATTGGTGATCTCATGATGATGTTCTGTTAGTCTCTGTATCTCAGATTCTTTCTCTTGCAGCTTCTCAGTGATCTTCCTCCTGTCATCAAGAGCTAATGTTCTTTCTTGTTCAGCTTGTCTAGAATTATTCATAACATTAATCATTCTTACCATCTGTGTCTCTTGACTGATTTGCATTACCTTTACTTGTTTAGTTAGATGTTGATTGATTTCATTTAGACTTGTAATGCTTCCTTCTGATGTGTCAAATGTATTACTGGATGCATATCCTTCTGACTCAAATAAATCTGGTATCTTTTCTTCATGTTAGTCAGTTTCATCGTAGCGAGATTCCATCACTTTTCTATCAGCCAATAATTCTTTCATCTATTTTCTCCCTTCCTTGTATTTATCAAAGAAAATCCATATCTCCAACTTCTGATTTTCAATATTCTTATCAAGTTTATACCTTTCCATTTTATAATATTTTCTCTCAAGTGATTTAAACTTTTCCAAATAAGAGATCTATCTCTAATACCAATTGTTGGAATAATAGAATGGTGTGTACTAAGAGGGGAGGGGTGAATCAGTACCCTTCAATTTTTTTTATAAATTTAACCTCAGTAATCTTTTCTTGCATTACCAACCATATTGCTTTTCTACCTTATGCATGTAATATCATAATATAAATTTAATTACATGTAAACATTCATAGAAACATTCATGAAACTTAGTTACACATAACACAAGAATTGGTAACGTAGAAAACCATGTTAGAAGGTAAAAACTGTAGTGGGGATGAAACCCACAAAGCTTCACTATCTGCAGGATGGAAGGTGTCGATTAAGGCTACAAGTGTGATCACTTCTAATGATCTTACCCTGTTAGGAGTAACATTTTAGACTTGTTAGGTCTACTCGGTTAAGATATTTTAACAAAACTATTAAGTGTACACTTGGTTAAGAGATTTAGAATTAGATTGTTAAGTCCACCTTCTTAAAGGATTTCTTCTATTTGCTACAATTGTTAGAGAGTAGTCAAAAACACTTATGACCTGATAGTATGCAATCTTGAATTGGTGATTACAGATCCTTTAAGTTTACAAAATTATGTATCACCTAATTGTGATGGATAATACCTATATTCTACTTGGTAGCCTTAAATCTAGTTCTTCATAACTGAATTATTTCTTTTGTGTCATTCTGCATAAAACTCTCTGTTTGATCCATAGATGTCTTTTGTGATCATGTTCTAATTGTATATATGTATATATATATATGTATATATATATATATATATATGTATATATATACATATATATATAGATACATATATATACATATA
>MU224332.1:844460-860054 GCA_018584345.1 Thuja plicata | reverse complement strand
CTCACACATGTGTGAGAAAAGTGGGCCTCTTGCATGGCTTATGTGTCCCTCATGTGGCACCTATGTGGATGCCACATGAGCTCCACCTCATCCAAGCCCTCTCTTTCCTCCAAAAAATCTATAAATAAAGGCCTTTCTCAAGAGCAAAGCATCTCTCATTTATGCATTGTTATCATGCTAGTTTGTCTTTAGAATTTCTTAAAGCATTTAGTATCTTCATAGAAATTTTAGTTTTTAGTTCATGCTTACTTCATACTTGCAATCTAGATATTACATGTTAGGATTAATAGAATAAACTTAGTTTGTTTACAATAAATCTTGCATATCATCTTAATATTAGCTTTGCATTATTATGTTGAATGAACACTTCAGACAAGTTCCTCATACTTGTTCTTGAGTTATTCATTCTCTTAGTTGCATTCAATAGATCAATAGTAGGATTATAATATTGTGTTGGGAGAGCACACCCACATAACATATCTAGGAGCAAATCAACAAGGCTTTGGGTGCCCTTGTTCTGCTCATCGGAGGTTATGGTGGAAGCCATTGTTGTTTTTAAGAGTATGCTTTTTAGATATGTTAATGTAGCATAAATGATTTATATCTCTAACATTTGCATGTCTGAGTGTGCTCCCAACAGGTAGGTTTCCAGCATAGACATTTTTGCATGCCCGGTGGGACCCACGTCCCTAATTTTCTAACATTTTTGCATAATTTTTCTTAGTTCAGAGAACTCTAATGCAAACCCATCTCCGCTCTTGACTCGTCCTCTCTGCAGATTGCTGTCTCCGCAACTCGGTCGTTTGTGAAACTCGGTCATCAGCGCAACATTTTTTCCGTCTTCGCCTGTTTGAAAATGATTTATTAAACTGTGGTTTAAAACTTTTTTTATTAATTTTTAGTATTTTTAACTCTCTGGTTTCTGACAGAGATAAACTTTTTAAGGGTTAAATGCTGAAAATTTTGGTAAAAATACTATTTCTCAGTTTTAGTAGGTCTGTTTATTTTTTGTAAAAATCTAACTTTCTATTTTGTGTCGTCTACATAGGTATTTCACCGTTTTTGCAGATCACTGTCTGCGCAGATCACTGTTTGCGATACACCGCCATTTGCGCCTATTTTTTTGAGTTTTGTGTTTTTTAACACATTTGAGATTCAAAACTACTAACCAGTTCATGCAGGTTTCTGATTGATTTTATGGAAGACAGTTAAATGAACTTGTATGTTTAATCACCTTTCTTAGAATATATGTGGTTTGAAAATGAAGCTCACTCAATCTTGAATGTAAAGGGAATGAACGTCACAAATCTTGAATGACATAAGGCAAATGAACACACTTTCTAAGCTTTTTGTTTATTGTGTGGGAAATAAATTAAACCTGAATGATTAACCATACTGTTGTGTCTTTTGCTTAGGTAGAAAACACTTAGTTTCTCTTAAATAGGTTCAATTTGGAATGAACTCTTCTTAGTGTGTTTGAAGAAGTGTTTCTCAACACTTCTTTTGAGCTATTTGTCTTTAGTTTAAATCCCTTTAATTTAAGTGATTCTTTGATTAAACTATAGTCATATCCTCTCCCCTTGCCTTAGCAGATCTTGGGTGAAGAGAAAGATTAGCTTAATCAAGCCTCTAGAGAGGCCTATCTAAAGGGAGTGCTTCCACTTTAGAGGACGACCTCAAACCGGTAATCCCTTCAGCCAGTATAGAAATAAGGTGTGACCCAAAGGTCCGCTTTATCCCTTCAAGCTCGGGTAGATTTTTTGTTCAATGGTAGTCCATACTAAGTGAATATCCTTAGCATACTGGCATGGTTGAACTAGAGACTTAAGTGTCTCACACCATACAAACTGATTGCGGGGATGCCATGAAACCTTACTATCAACCATAAAGTAGTAGCCTACCCGATTCACCTTCGAATGGTGATTTATTATAGTACAAGGGGAGGGAAGAATCTCCCCCCAAGATTCTCATCATACGTGTCCTAGGGTATTGTGTTGCAAAAGAGATCTTCGTAGCATGACAACAATACCTGGAAAAAGGAAAAAACATGGGTTCCCTTCCAGGGGTGACATGCTGTGTGAGCTAAAGGACTACCAGGCAATGGGCCTATAATATTTCATGCGAAGCCAAATTCCTAAGGTAGCTACTATTTGAACTGTCTTTTGATGTGCTAGACCTAGTGAAAACATAAGTGGTTTAAAAGAATCACTTTAACATACACAATTAGAATATTACAAAGTTAGAACAAGATCCCTTAATGTCACATGTGATGGTATCCCTCAAGGTTTCTTTGTCCCTTGTTGGATTGTTTTGAGACGTGTGTCTGTTATTTTCTGGTTTGTTTGTACTTAAAATCAGTTCTTTCCATCGAATAATTTGCCCAAAATCAGACTAAACGTAAAAAATCTGCCCAGAATTTTAACACACTGCCTTAGTCTCAGTCGGTCGTCTCCACTCTAGATCTTCCATCTACGCAGATCACCATCTCCGTAGATCACCATCTGTAAAGATCACCGTCTGCATCTAAGACTACTGTCTCCGCTTCAAAACAGTGAGCTTCAAAAATTGGCCAAGATAATCAAAATTTGACCATCTACAGGACCCTAGAACCACTTGTCCTAAATCATTCATCCACTTGGCCAAAACTGATTTTTCTATGACATGACCAGTTTTAAGAAACACAAGAAGGTTAAACTTCCTACATCTCCAGTCCTTAGAAAGAAAAAGGAAACCACCTATAAATCCAAGGAATTCCAACACATTACCACATCCATCAAATAAGGTATTGAACACCGTGAGAAACTTGACAAAATCATTTACAACAATATCATTTGCGAATTCATGGCCAAGTTTTCACTCAACAGATCTTTTGTCACACTTGAACAATACAATTAGGTAACTCCTGGCTTCTGGATCATTCTTCCACTTCTTCCATCATCGTCCTTCCTTTGGAGCATTAGATCAAAATCAAATCAAATCCTTAGGTTGAAAGACCTTAATCAGAGTATTATGAGCCTTTATCATCAAACAAACACAATATTGCTTATAGACCATCAGTCCATCTCAAGTAATTTAAATCTCTTAGTGATATCCCATTTTTCTTGAGATCACAAGTCCATCTTCAGGTAGAATAGATATTTCTTTAAATCCATTGTTTTTGTATCATCATAAGGTTTAACATGCTTAGGTTTCGTCTCAAAAACCTTTAAATCAATTATTCAATCAAATCAATCTTCAATCCAACCAAATCAATCATCAATCTTTAATCAAATCATCAATCTTCAATCCAATCAATCAATCATCCAATCAATCAACCAATCAATCAAATCCAATCAAATCAAATCAAAGATCTTTGCTCCAATTCATATTCCACATCTCCTTGTCTTTCATTCTTCTACCATTGTATATTTGTCACTCGATCCCAAGCTAGAAACATGAGGCGAACAACACCCAACACTAATCATGAAGAAAACCCATTTGCCACACATTACTTTCATGGAAGTGAGGTACAAGCTGAGGAAGTGGCTGAAGAAATGAAATTAGTGGACCAAGATGAAAGACCCAATCAAGTGATTGACTTCTTTAGAGACCCCTACAATTTGGAAATGGTTGAAAAGGCCATATTGCATAACAACAATGAGATATTTCTGAATCTCATTCATAATGGTGTCACAGTTCCTGAGGACTTTGATGAAACACTCCTTACCAAAAATGTCACTAAAGCCACTGCTGCCACTACAACAACCATGGCTTCTATTTCAAATGCTACATCATTGCGTGAAACTGGTAAAAGACCTGCTAGCAAACCTCCTATATCAACACCAATATCAGCACCTATATCAACAACCATATCAATACCTCAGTTGACACCTGAACAAATCCAGCAAATCATAAGTGCTTTACCAAACAATAGCACTCAAACGACAACTCAAGGAGCAAGTGCTAATGTCAACAACATAGGGCAAGTTTCCATGCCCTTGTCTTCCTTTTTCCAAACAATGGGGGAAAAAATGTCCGCAAACAATATATCATAGGCCTATCAATATATAACTCCTCCTATGATTGGTATGACCTCTATGGGCTTTTCAGCTGCACAATTTTGAGGAGGTGGAGGTTATGTACCCCGATTTTTCACACAAAGTACTCCAGATTTCACCCAACAATTTAATGATCTCAAAAGTATTGTACAAGGTTTACAAAGTGGGGGCAAAAAGGAGTTTTCTTTTAAAGAGATTTGTCCCTACCCATTTGACAAGTCTATCATGATGCAACCATTCCCACCAAACTTTGAGATACCTAAATTTTAAAAATATAAGGGAGAGACATGTCCTCTCCAACATCTCAAAGAATTTTACATTGCATGTCGAGAGGTTGCTAATAATGAGAATTATTTGAAAAGACTTTTCACTAGGAGTCTTGGAGGCGTAGCCTTGGAATGGTTCATGGCCCTTCCTTATGGGTCAATTTCTACCTTCTCTGACCTTGCGGAGAAGTTTGTTGGACAATATTTGTATAACATTGAGCATCAAGCAACACTCAGCGATTTATGTAATACTAACAAAAGAATGGAGAAACCTTTGCTAGTTTCTTACAATGATGGAGACATATCGCAAATCGCATGCCATGGAAAATACCTGATAATTACTTAATTGACATCTTCACAAAGAATTTGATCCCTAAGATTTCCTTCCAAATGAAGATGGCTTCACCTGATACCTTTGAAGCCCTTGTCAAGAAGGGGAAGGACATTGAAGATAGCCTTTTGCAACGAGGTAGTATCAAATATTATAGTCCTTCCAATAATGATAAACTAAAATTTTGGAGTAAGAAAAAAGGAGTTGTCAATGATGGAGTGACTGATGCCAATCATGTTCAAAATTTTCAAGCATCCAACAATACCAATCAAAACAATCGCAATAACAATCAGAATCAAAATTAGTACCACAACAACAAACATAATCAGAATCAGAATCATCCCAATAAGAACAATCAAAATTAAAACAACAATCAGAATCAAAATAATCAGCAACCGTGTAATCAATCATTGTTATTCCCTCACCACAACTATAACAATAACAACAACAACAACAACAACAAAAACAACAACAACAACAACAACAACAACAACAACAACAACAATGATAATCGACAACGACGGCAATTCACAACTTTAGTAGAGCCTTTAGATTTGATCCCCAAACAACTCATGGATCAAGGAATGATAGTTTACCCAAATACTCGACCTTTTGATGTGAATCAACCTAAACTTGTTTGGTATAGAGATAGTGAGTATTCTGATTATCATCACATCAAGGGACATGATACTAAGAAATGCATGAAGCTCAGACACTTTGTGCAAGATCTAATTGAAGATGGGAAAATTGAGGTTGAAAGTCAGAATGCATCTTCATCCAATGCGAAACTCAAAGTCTATAATCAACCTTTCCCGCCTCATAATCAAAATAATCCATCAAATGCAATCCCCTATGACTATTCTACCAATACCATTACAGGCCATGATCGAACATGCAGGAGTCTAGATGAAAATGATATCTTTGGGTTTGATTCTCTTTGTGGCCACATTTAAGTTGACACACATGTTAATACCATAAAACTCAAAGTTGTTGATTGTAATGCTACTACATGAAGACCCAGAGTCACTGTTCAAGCTGCTGATAAACCTTCTACATCTGCAAATCCACCAGCTGCACCATCTATTGTCGCTCGACCTGCCTCACATTTTTACTAGTTGGCCCAATTACGAAAGACACCTGCACAAATATCCATTCTAGAGCTCTTGACAACATCACCAATCTATAGAGAAGTCCTTGATAAAGCTCTAAATGAATCCCATGTTCCTGAGAACATTAATGCTGCATAATTCAAAGCCATGATAGGGAACTTAGCCACGCAAGAACATCTAGTTTTCACTGATAAGGATTTTAGTGGTCCTGATCCTCATCATAATAAATCCCTCCATATAGAAGGTAAAATCCACTCCACAAGAGTCAAAAGAGTCCTTATAGATGGTGGATCTGGCCTAAATTTGTGCATATTAAAAATGATTCATAACATTGGTCTTTCTAAGGACCTCACTGATAAAGATAAGAGAATTACAATAAAAGCTTATGATGATAGAGAATGAGAAAGCAAGGGTTTGATCACATTGCCCTTACAAGTGGGCCTGGCCCTGATTGAAACTATTTTCCATGTACTGGATCTTGATCTACCTTATAACATCTGTCTAGGATGTCCCTGGATACACGCTATCAAAGGAGTACCCTCTACCTATCATCAGTGTCTGAAATTCCCACATCATGATAGAGAAATCACAATTCCTAGAGATCCTGAGCCCTTTCAATATTGCAAAAGATTGGAAGGAAAAAAGATAATTATTGTCCATTGAATGAATTTGGCTGACATTCCAATCAAGAAACCCCTTGTCCAGAAAAGACAT
Source organism: Thuja plicata (assembly GCA_018584345.1). Lineage (NCBI taxonomy): Eukaryota > Viridiplantae > Streptophyta > Pinopsida > Cupressales > Cupressaceae > Thuja > Thuja plicata. Next base: position 853,597 of record MU224332.1, on the reverse strand, counting down.
CATAAACATCAATCGAGGAACCTAAAGGAAAAGAAAAAGTAATTGAGGACAAAGCTACTGAAAACAAACCCTCCTCATCTGAAGCAAAGACGAAATTTACAGACCAAGGTATGGGCGAGTACAAATTTGAAAGTACCTTATGTGTTGGGAAACTCCCCTTATCTCCAAAGTCTTATGGGAGACCCTCACCATTACCCCTTTCCAAGGATAAAACACTTATGCACTGCAAGTCAACTATTTTTGAACATTAGGGGTCCTTATCAGATGAACATGTGGAATATAGTGTCCTTGATTGGCTCTATAATGATGAAGAAGAACGACCTGTAACTTTCCCCAAAGGAAAGTATCCTAAAGTCACTCCCATTGTTGAAAACATGGGATATCATGGTACTGGTCTTGAAGCTAATGAAACAAGAAAGAAGAAGATCATAACAGCTAATGGTTATCCTAAAGGACATGGATTGGGTTCCATAGAAACTAAGACTAACTTTGCTAAGGATTATTGTTTAGCTACCTCAGAATTAGACACTGAGGAAGAGTTCTTTGAAATTCCTTTCCAATACATTGAAGATGACCTAACTAACAATCACTATGTCCTAGCTATTTCCCAAGCTAACCTTTCATCCCCTCATTTACCCCTCACAAACCCTGAATTAATTGACTGGGATCAGCAAGACTCACCACCAGCTTTGGATACATGTGATTTGGATGAGGCAGTTTTAGCCCTCTTTGGACTTAAGAATCTTTGAGAACATGAACATCATATACACTATAGTGAACAAGCCTACATTGGTAGCCAAGTCAACTCTCTCAGTCGGCAAAATGGAAAAGAAAATAAAAATCAGAAAAATGAAAATACATCCTCTGGTGAAAACCTCTCGCAGGCACCGAAGGATGAAGAAAAAGACAAAATAAAGGATAATTCCTCTAGTGAAAACCTTTTTGAGGTGCTAGATGAGGGAGAGATTGACTTTCCATTTATAAGAACAGAACTATAATTTTCCTCTATGATCATTGAATACACTATTCCAATCAACCTCGACATAGAAGAAAATCCACATATCACCTACATTGCAGCTTCTCTCAGTGATCAAGAAAAGAAAGACATGAAAACATTTTTACATAAGCACAAAATCAACTTTGCCTGGACTTACAAAGACATGCCTGGGCTTGATACAGATCTTGTCATGCATCATCTTGTGGTAAATCCAAATGCAAAACCTGTCAAATAGAAGCTTCGCAAGATGCATCCTCAAGTTGCATTAGTAGTCAAAGTAGAGCTTTAGAAGATGCTGGACACTGAGGTAATCAGACCAATTGACTATCCTGAATGGGTTTCTAATATTTTTATAGTAGGTAAGCCTGCTAGGGGCATTCATATCTGCACTGATTTCAGAGACCTCAACCTTGCATGTCCCAAGGATGATTTTCCACTCCCTAATATCGACATTATAGTGGATTTGACGGCAGGACATGAAATGTTATCACTTATGGATGGATTCTCAGGTTATAATCAGATCAAGATAGCACTAGAAGACCACATTTACAACACCATAGGGCACTTTCTGTTATCAAGTGATGCCTTTTGGTCTTAAAAATGCAGGAGCTACTTATCAACGAGCAATGACTACCATCTTTCATGACCTTTTGCATGTTATCATGGAAGATAATGTGGATGATCTTTTACGCAAATCCAAAACAAGGGAATCTCATATCTCTATCCTTACCACCATCTTTGAGTGACTAGAGAAATATAAGCTTAGGCTAAATCCCAAAAAGTGTGTTTTTGGGGTACAATCTGGTAAACTGTTGGGATATATTGTATCACGGCGTGGCATAGAAGTTTATCAAAAGAAAGTGAAAGAAATTATAGAAATGCCACCACCCAAAACATTGAATTAATTACGTAGTTTACAAGGAAAACTACAATCAATCAAAAGATTCATGTCATAGCTGGCTGACAAAGTGCATCTGTTTTCCCATCTTCTGCGCAAGAATGTCAAGTTTCAGTGGGATTGTTTGTGTCAAAATGCATTTGAGAAACTAAAAGATTATTTGGCTAATCCACCAGTGTTGGTGCCACCTGTTGCTGGTCACCCTTTGATTTTGTACATATCTACTATAGAGGTCACTTTGGGAGCCCTCCTGGCACAATTAGATGATACTGGCAAAGAGCGAGCAATTTACTATCTCAGCAGAACTTTTATTGGCTATGAGTTGAACTATTCCCTAATTGAAAAAGCATGTTTGGCTGTTGTTTTCTATACACATAAGCTTCGACATTATATGCTTAATCATAAAATTCATCTTGTTGCTAAAATTGATCCACTCAAGTATCTCTTGGCACGTGCTGCTCTTACTAGTCGTATAGAAAAATGGGTTATGATTCTTAGTGAGTTTGACATTGTTTATGTGGATTGAAAGGCCATTAAAGGACAAGTGATTGCAGATCAGTTAGCTGAAGCACCTGTTGACGATAAACACCCTTTGATCATAGATTTTCCAGATGAATCAGTCTTAACTCTTGCCCCAAGTCCACTATGGAAGCTGTATTTTGATGGATCCTTCACTCAGAAAGTATCAGGGGTAGGAATCTTGTTTGTTACACCAAAAGGGGATCTCATCCCTAAATCTTTCAAGTTACAATTCCCTTGTACCAATAATATTGCAAAATATGAAACCCTTGTACTTGGACTTTAACAGGCCATACAATGGCAGATTCTCACTCTATTTGTGCTTGGTGATTCACAATTGGTTATCAAACAAGTTATGGATGAATATCAAACAAAGGATGACAAGTTGCTTCCCTACCACTATATAGTTGAAGATCTCAAGACACATTTTACTGATCTAACATTCCAATAGATCCCTCGCACAAACAATAAAACAGGCGATGTTATGGAAACCATTGCGTCTCTGATCACTATGCCAAAACACAGTGCATGGTGTGAGTTCCTCATTGAGAATCTTATGGTCCCTGCCTATGACATGCCAAATTTTGAAATGGTGTGTGAAATTGCTAATCCTAATTCCTCATAGTACCAAGAGATATATTCCTACTTGCATGATGGACATACCCCACTTACTTTAACCCCCAATCAACGTAAAACCTTCATTCGCCAAACTTCTCAATACACAATCCTCGCTGATACCCTTTACCAAAAGCATTTTGATGAAACTCTTTTAAGGTGTCTGAATGCTGATGAAGCACAAATGTCCCTAGAGGAGGTACATCAAGGAATTTGTAGGGCCCATTCTAGTGGACTTACATTGGCCAAAAAGTTGTTATGCAATACATATTACTGTCCTACTATGGAGCAAGATGCCTACAACTATGTGAAGAAGTGTGTACCTTGTTAGCAGCATGGCAATTTGATACACGCTCCCTCCCAATCACTCCAACCCACCATCACCCCTTGGCCCTTTTCATGCTCAGGTCTCGACCTTGTTGGACAAATTTTCCCTAATTCATCCAATGGCCATAAATACATCCTGGCTTCTACAGAGTACTTTACCAAGCGGGTTGAAGCTGTCCCTCTCACCTACACTACTAGAAAATAGATTTCAAAGTTTATTCTGAACTATCTTATCTTTCGCAATGGCATTCCTCAGGACATTGTTACTGATAATGGAGGACCTTTTAAGAACAAGGATGTCACAGAGCTATGTAGGAAGTTTAGCATTACCCACCATACCTCTTCCAAGTACTTTTTGCAAAGCAACAGTCAAGCTAAGGCTACAAACAAAACCATTCTCAGAATCCTCAAAAATATAGTCGGTGAAGCTGGCCATAATTGGCACCTTCGCCTCAATCCCACCCTTTGGGCTTACAGCACCTCCATTCAAATCCCCATGGGAGCCACTCCCTTTTCCCTTGTTTATGGTATTGAGGCTATTCTACCCATCAAAGTTGAGCTCCCTTCCCTCATAGTCTCTCTCAAGAATATGTTGTCTGAAGAAGAATACAAAGTTTCCCACTTGCAAGAGCTGGAACTTCTTGATGACAGACGCCTCAATGCCCTAGACCACCTCCACATGTATCAAAATTGCCTTCACCTTCAGTTCAATAAAAGGATCAAACCTCATCAGTTTGAGGTTGAAGATCTTGTCTTGCAGCACAACATAAAGAACCTCGAGAACAGAGAAAAGAAAGGGAAGTTTGAACCTAATTGGTTGGGTCCCTTTATTGTTACAGCAAAGTATGGTCTAGGTGCCTATCAGATTACATCCCCAGAGGGAGATCCACTCCCTGATACTATAAATATTGTACATATCAAGTGCTTCTATGCTTGATCAGTCAGTAGTCCATTGTATAGTAGAAATTGTTCAGAAAATCCAAAAAAAATCAGAAAAGCAGAAACTCTAAAAAAATCAGAAAAGTAGAAAATCCAAAAAAATTAAAAAAGCAAAAAATCCAAAAAACTCAGAAAAGCAGAAAATCTAAAAAAATTAGAAAAGAAGATAATTCCAAAAAAAAAAAAAAGAATATTCAAAAAGCCAAAAAATCAGAAAATATCAAAAAAGCATAAAAAATACAAAAGCTTGAAAAGAAACAAAACAATCAAAAAGAGAAAGAGAAAAATTCGTCCATATGTGAAAACCACTTCGGTGGTGGAATGGATAAGTACCATGGTGAAAACCTGTTTCAGGCGCCATGTGTAGTCAGATCCACCATCAGTTTCTGCCATTTTTCTATACCGCTTGCATCACCTTTTCATAATAAGTGTCGCTACCCATGTTTGTGCAGGTAGTCCTTGGACCATTCTCTCACTTCCGCAATAATAATTCCCGCACGACTGAGCTTACCAAACTACAAAACTGAGCTTTTTTCTTGACACAGTGATCCCAAATATTTTATATCAAATCAACAGACAGATTGACTTTCCTAATAATCATTCTATTCATGAGCAATTGCCAGTGAATTTCCATTTTCTATCAATCAATCTTTATCCCATCAGGATGAATCCTTCCGTTGTCGGCTGTCCTATCAATCTTCACATCAAATTGTTCATGGCAAGAACTTTTGGACTGAATGACCACTTGGTCAGGATGCCTTTTTGTTGATTTTATCTTGTGTTTTACTATGTCCTTATCACGACAGCCTAGATCTCTTATATCTTGGTTTGTTATGGTGAGTATCTAGTGAAATACATGTCTTTTGTGATATGATCTGCTTATCATAGTTTGCTAGTGCATTTATATTTTGATATTCAGTTATGACAATGTATGCCTCACTGGGGGTAGGATTCATGCATCCCAAATCCCTTAAAAGATCTGGGTGTACTGCGTCTCCTCATGAGTCACATTTCATAGCTCTCATCATACCTGATATCTCACATTCTTGTTCCTAACAATCTATTTGTTTGAGAGTCTAGTCCACGCAAAGGAACCATGTCACTTGTGTTTTCTAGCCCATGGTGCATAACTCCTTTTGCAATATCAAACTAGGGTGTGCTCTCCAACATTAACATGGTATTAATCCCACTATTCTCATATAGTTAGTCTTTGCATAAGTAGTTAGGTCGTATTGCATTATGGTTTTTCTCTTGGAAAAGGTTTCTATTTATTCCCCTATCCAGTCACCTAAGTGATTTTATTAGATTTATTGCGATACACACAAAAAATAGTGTCCTCATTTAGTCTTGCATCCATTGCATTCATTAGCCATTAATAATTATCTTTTGCATTGATCATTTCATTAGTCATTATTCATTAGTTCCATTCTTCATTGTTCATCGCATTAATCATTAGTCATTTCTCATTTGCATTGTTATACATTTGTCTCCTATTACATTATCTTTTGCATTGATAATTCCATTGTTCATTAGTTCCATTAGTCATTACTCATAGTATTGTTCATTCGTCATTAATCATTAGTCATTAATCATTAATCATTAATCATTATACATTTGTCTCACATTTCATCCATTATGTTCATTAATCATTAATCATTAATCATTATAACATTACATTGTCATTCATTAACCATTATATATTACACTATTCATTCCTTAAGTGTTCATTAAATCATTCATAGTTGCATTTTCATTAGCATTAAACATTTGTAACCATTTGCATTTGCATTCCATTAGTTGCATCCATAACATTCGTAACATTTTTAGCATTCATTCCATCAAACATCCTATACAACATTTAAAATATCATCCATACATGATAACATATAAGCATTAACATATCATACATAAATTTGCATCTCCTCCCTGCATCACAAATTTGGCAGTCTCATCATGCATACATATATTCATCCCATCTTGCATGTCAGTCATAAGCATCATATACGATAAAAGTAATAATCATAATTACATCCATCCATCACATCACATGAGCATGTAAAATCATCAAAGATGCATAAATATAGAGTCCCATAGTCCAAGATAAAGTCCATGTATATATCTCAAAAAATGTCATATCATACATCATGTGTCAAAAATGTCAAAAATGTGTATCCAAAAATCTGAGACGAGTCATGACGGTGGCTGTGATGGTCCTGCTCCACTGCTAGGACGTGGCGGTAACCCCACTGATCCCTGTAATGCATGCCCTATACTAGCTGACTATGTCCTCTTAGAGTATGCCGACGCTCGGGCCCCCTCTGGCACTACTCCATAATATAGGCCCATGTAATATCCAACGTCTCAACCCCTATGTCATGCCTCTCTCTGAGTGGCCATAGCATCGGCCATCATCTGACCCACCCTTGCCACCATGCCTACCAGCCGTGCTATGTCATAGTATACCCTGTAGTCCTCAGCACGTCTACGTGCTAGATCTCGCTTTGCTGTCAGAGCTGCTATTTGTGCTGCCATCTCTGCCCGCTCCTCCTCCCAATCCCCATGCTCCTCAACAATGGAAAACTCTCCACTATCCACTCGAGCATGTAAAATGTCCAGTGCCTACTGTGCACTGTCCCCTCATGCTGACTCTAATGCCAGCTCTCCCTGAATCCAGGTAACCCCTGAACCCTACCCAGCTCTATCTGCAGGCTATCTCGCTCTGCCACAACCATGTCATATGTCTCCTAGGCTACAAAGCCTGCTAGTGGTCCCTGTCCTGGTGACGGTCCCTGTGGTGGTGAACCCTATGGTGGTGGACCCTGTGGTGGTGCTCCCTGTCCTGGATCCTGTCCCTGTGCACTAGGTATGATAGGTGGCTGTCCACCTGCTGGTATCTATACCTGTTCTCTCCGCTGTGGTGCTGCCACCCTGGGCCGGACTCTCCTCCCGACCCCTCCATCTCCCCCATTGTCATCATCTCCTCCATCTCCCTATCCCTATCCATCATCCCCATCTCCCTGTCCCTATCCATCCCCTCCAACCCCTGGCTACTCATCTAGCTGCACGACCCCTGGCACTATCAATCTAATTAGCCTGTGTGTTGCCCACCACTGTGCATATGCTGGCACTACCCCTACATCTAGGAGAAACTCTCGTGCTCTAATCCAGGGCACCTCAATCATACCCATAGAGGATCCTTAGGATATTCAAGGATCTGCGCCCATCCCCCATACACTGCCTACCTCATGGGTCACCAATGGATGTGGGAACCTGTCTAGTACTGCCTCCTACACCTGCCCCTGCCCCATCTGTCTCCATACCCTGGATGGCATGTATCATAAAATCATGTATGCTATCCTCCCGAATAGCCAGCAGTCAGTCTATACAAATCTCATATAGTACAAGTCATAAAACCCATCCTCTGCATACACCCCCTATTGTGGGGCCTCATGGAAGCCTTGCACCCTGCATACAGAGCCCATGTGATAGCTCCCATCTCATCCAATCATCACCTCCAGTATCCCACTAAGTCTGTGGCCTTATAACTAATGGGTGGCCTATACCGACAGATAAAAGACTCATATGCCGCCCGAGTCTCCTGGTGTCTAATCGGTCGGGTGACCGCTATATGCTCCCAGGCCAATACTAGTAGCAGTGTACATCCAGGCCCTAGTGCTCTACCCCTGCGGTAGGCACACATATGCAAGTCATAATATAACTGCCCGAGGATGATGTATCCCCAGTAGTACTGGTCACCGTCCTCGACCATGCTACTCAACACTCGTGCCCAACCAATCGAAAATCTGTTTCCTGCATGATCAGGCATGAGATGTCCTCCTATCAACCTTGCTAGGTAAAACGCTAGTCACTGTGGCTGTGGCTCCATATCCATCGCTCCCGTCTAGGACATCCACTGCTGTGTAGTTAGTAGATCGGCATACCTCCACCTCATAGCCATCTCCATGTACGGTTGTGATCCCTCCATGCAGTACTCGGGTATGACCCCCTGAATGGGCACTCTTTATATTCTCCATACATTATCGAGGGTGATCGTAGCTTCCCCTATAGAGAAGTGGAAGCTAGAAGTGGTGCTGTGCCACCTCTCTATTAATGCAGACATGAGCGCATTATGCCCTCGAAGATGCAGCTAATGCCGCACGTGCTCTAGGCCACACAGTGTCACCACTCCCCACTTAGCTGCCATCAGATGCTACTCTAGCTCTATCATCACCAGATAAGATTCCCTCGCTCAGAATGTGATTGTCTCCTCTTGTAGTTAGCCAACACATGTCAACACTCAGAAGCATACTAGGGCATTGAAACATGTCCCAAGCCTGTCTGGGGCACCAAAAAATGTTCCTAGACCCCTGTCTTTCCTCTTCCTCCTCTCTTTTCTTCTATTTTTGGGCCAATCTATGCCGCTGGTGGTTGACCCTCAAAGACGGTGAACTTTAGCAGTCGCTAGTCTGTAGAGACGGTGAATCTTCGTAGACGCCAGTCTATGGAGACAGCGGTTTAGGCTGTCGCCTTTCTTTCCACGCAGATGGTAGTTTTGCAAAATTTCATCTCCATTATGTGTTTCTTCTCTCCCTGACCTCGCAGAAAGAGATTGAGTAAATCTCCATCTGTGCAGATGACCATCGCCTGTCGTTCATCTATGCAGATGGTTTTCTGTTGATCACCGTCTGTGCAGATGGTAGACGGGTGATCGCCGTCTGCGCTGCGTGCCCTTTTTGGGGCATTTATTGTGCCTAAAAGCTTTTGAAAAATATTAAAAACCTTAAAGAAAAGGTAGGCGCTCAACTACTCACCCGTGGTCCTGCATCTGCTAGCCGCTGGTGT
>MU224332.1:832189-843790 GCA_018584345.1 Thuja plicata | reverse complement strand
ACCCTACCTCACATCACTCTCACCAAATAAACCTATTCATTAATTAACTAAGGTTAATTAAGCTAATTTCTTGATTCCTACAACAATTAGTCCTAATTATTTGCTCACACATGTGTGAGCGAATTTCTAAAAATTGACTTTTCTAAATAATCCTTATTTGGTGCCAACAAGGTCTCTTACACCTATGATGACACCTTCTTACACTTTCTAAAAGTGTTTCATTGGACTAAAAATCTTACACCCTCTTACACCTTCTTACAAGATCTTTTACATGTGTACTTTAAGTACACTTTGACCCATCACATCCAAATTTGCTCACACATGTGTGAGCAAAGTGGGCCTCTTGCATGGCTTATGTGTCCCTCATGTGGCACCTATGTGGATGCCACATGAGATCCACCTCATCCAAGCCCTCTCTCCCCTCCAAAAACTCTATAAATAGAGGCCTTTCTCAAGAGCAAAGCATCTCTCATTTATGCATTGTTATCATGCTAGTTTGTCTTTATAATTTCTTAAAGCATTTAGTATCTTCATAGCAATTTTAGTTTTTAGTTCATGCTTACTTCATACTTGCAATCTAGATATTACATGTTAGAATTAATGGAATGAACTTAGTTTGTTTACATTAAATCTTGCATATCATCTTAATATTAGCTTTGCATTATCATGTTGAATGAACACTTGAGACAAGTTCCTCATACTTGTTCTTGAGTTATTCATTCTCTTAGGTGCATTCAATAGATCAATAGTGGGATTATAATATTGTGTTGGGAGAGCACACCCACATAACATCTCTAAGAGAAAATCAACAAGGCTTTGGGTGCCCTTGTTTAGCTCATCGGAGGTTATGGTGGAAGCCATTATTGTTTTTAAGAGTATACTTTTTAGACATGTTAGTGTAGCATAAATGATTTATATCTCTAACATTTGCATGTCTGAGCGTGCTCCCAACAGGTAGGTTTCTAGCATAGACACTTATGATTTAGAACTTTATGCAATGGTACAAGCCCTAAAAAAATTGAGACACTACTTACTCCCTAAAGAATTCATTTTTTATACTAATAACCATGCACTAAGTTTTCTAAATAGTTAAGAGAAGCTTGGAGTCAAACACATCAAATGGATAGAGCAGTTGCAGGCATATACCTTCAATATAAATTACAAAAATGGAGTAGCACACAAAGTGGCTGGATCCCTAAGTAGAAGGGTTACATTGATTGAAGAAGTACAAATTCAGATTGTAGGGATTGATTCCCTAAAACACCTATATGCTGATGATCCAGAATTTGGAGAAGTTTTTAAGGTATGCACTAAAATGGTTTACAAATACCATACAAATTTTTTTGATTTCCTGATTCAAAATGGACTCTTGTTTAAAGGAGCCCAATTGTGCATTCCTAAATGTTCCATGAGAACAAATATTATTAAGGAGAAAAATTGTTGTGGCTTAGGAGGAAATTTTGGGATAGATAAGACCACTGATTTAGTGAAAAGAAGTTAATTTTGGCCATAAATGGAGAATGAAAAGAAATTAGTTAAATCTTGTACTATTTTCTAGCAAGAAAAGGGTGTATCCACTAACCAAGGACTATATCAGCCCCTACCAATTCCCTCTAGGCCATGGGAATCAATTTCAATGGACTTTGTTATGGGTTTGCCAAGGACAAAACAGGGTTATGATAGTGTTTTTGTCATTGTGGTCAGATTTAGTAAAATGGTGCACTTTATTCCTTGCAAGAGTACAAATGATGCTTCCCATATAGCACACCTATTCTTTAAGGAAGTTGTTAGAATCCATGGTCTACCACAAATCATAGTTTGTGATAGAGATGTAAAATTGTAGGGTCACTTTTGGAGAAGACTCTTCAAGAAATTAGGTACAAATATGACTTATAGTTCAGCATACCACCCACAAACAGATGGCAAAATGGAAGTGCTAAATAGATCTCTTAGAAATCTCTTGAGATGCCTAACAAAATAGTACACCCAAAGTTGGGACATGATGATACCACAGGAAGAGTTTGTATTTAATGACTGCATGAACAGATCCACTAGAAAGACACCATTCCAAACAGTATATGGGCTTCATCTTAAAGGCCCATTGGATTTGGTAGAGTTATCATCTAATTTTAGAGTTAGTGCACAAGGAGAGGAATTAATAAAATTGATCTCTAAAGTGCAAATAGAAATGAAAGAATCCTTACAACGGTCCACCATGAAATATAAAGCATAAGTAGTCAAGAAAAGGATAGAAGTTCATTTCAACGTTGGAGATAAGGTATGGGCATACCTAAGGAAGGAGAGACTCCCTAAAGGAAGACATTCAAAGTTTCACATGAAGAAAATTGGACCTTGCACCATCCTCAACAAGATGGGTGAAAATGCATATGAAATTTTTTTGCCCCCCACTTTACTTATTTCTCCTATTTTTAATATTGCAGATCTCACTCCTTACAAGTGTGTTGCAGACATTACTAATGTATAGGGATCACAAGTTGAAGATGATGGAGACTATGTGACAGATCTCCCACTAAGAAAGCAAATGGATTTAGACACAATTTTGGAATCCAAAGTATTGAAGAAGACAAGAAAGAATAAGTACATGTAGTACTTAGTGAAATGGAAAGGACTCCCTACAATAGATGCTACCTAGATGATAGAGGACCAGATCCAACAACATGGAACCATTGTTGACCAGTTATCCTTAAGTGGGAACTTGAGTTCAAATCTCATGGGGAGTATGGTGTAGGAGCACCCTGAATGAACCAAGTGTTCCTATGGAACCTAGGGGTTCCCTCAAGGTCCTAAGAGGCCGTTAGTGATGTTAAGACGTTGGGTTAATCATTGGACCACCTTCTAAGGCCATAGTTCTAAGTTTGGCATCTTATGAGCCCTTGGTCAACTATTGGTCATTAATGGTCCAAAACCATAGGAATATTTTATTTTTTCATTTTTCATGTTTGGATCCACTAGGGATCACAAAAATAACATTGTGACCAAGTTTGGTCATCAAATTTGCAAAATTGCAAAATATGTAAAAGTTGCTCAAAAGTTGTCAAGCAACTTTTGAGCAAACTTGACAACTTTTTGAAAAAAAATCCCAAATGGTCAATTAGTTAAAATGTGTTATATAACCATTGGGAGTTCCTACAAAAATACCTTTTAGGCGGGTGGTGAGCTAATCATGTAATTTGGCTTTTGAAATCAATAAAAACAAAACCATTTCTTTGCAAATCCTAAGAATAGTTGATCTGTACGGATTGATATGGATAGGAGGGCATGAAAATATGACACCATGATTTTTTCTTGTGAACCTTCTTCTATTTTATTTTGGTTTCATGTGTTGCTCAATCCTAATTTAAAATTTATTGAATTTGCAATTCCCCTGCCTAGATTGTAGGCCCTAATTCAGGGTATCGAAGAAAATTGAGTGCATTTCCTCTTTCCACCATGGGAATTCAACAAACCTTGGTGTAAATATTTTTTATAGGATTCTCTTTGAGATTCTGTAGGATAGGTTCTCCAAAATGCAGGGAGATGGAATTACAATGATGCGCTATGTGTATATCCTTATGTATGCACCAATCTAGAATTAGGACAAAAATCATAACTCTCATTTGGGGATTTATCATAGGCTCTAAATCCAAGGAGGAGAGCCTTGTACACACCCTCACATGATCCAATCATTATTCTTGAATTTTGATGTATTCTAAAGGCACTTGTAGTGTAAGTGGGAATTAGCCGTAATTGTAGAAGCAATTTTGTCTCTTTCTAATTTCCATGTTCTAGGATTGGAGTCCAAAGTCCTGGGTCATAAAGGGTGTCTGAATCCCTAATTAGTTAAGAGGGTTATGTGGAAGAATCTCATTGAAGATCAATTTTCCTTCGGGAAAAGGCTACAAGCCTAGTCTTGGGTTTGTGAAGAAACCATGTCATATGGGTTGTAAGTGAGTGAAAAAACCATTGGAACTAAATGTTAGGGACCTAAATAGACCACATATCTGAGCATAGGTCACCCCTAGTCCTATAAGTCACTTTGGGGGTACTGTTGATAATTGTGGTCAAGTGCTTGTGAAGCCACTCTTGGTAGTTGGTGTTGTAGGATTGGTGAAACCTAGTGATTAGGTTGCCTTTGGGGTTTTAGAGTTGTGATAACCTTAACCAAATCCTTCCCCACAGTTGTGATAAGTGTGAAGCACTTTGGCCCTAGACAATTGGAGTTTTGGGGTGCATTGCCCTATTTGAGTCACCTAGAGGCTTCCTTTTGCCCACTTTGCATCACAAACTTAAATATATCATTGAATATCTCTCTCCATCAACAATGCAGCTTTGTAGTAGCCAATAATATCTCTGGTGTTTGGTTCAGATAAGTACCTTTTGTACTGATATGTCATTTAAGTCCATATCTCAGCTTGCATCAACATGATTGATCTTCTGATTATGTGTAGGCTGATGCAACCTCCTATTAAGATTAGTGACCAGTAGATAAGGGTCAAACCCCTAGTCTATTCCTCAGGTACTCAAATGTATCTTTTGGGAATGGTTTTGTGAATATGTCTACAAATTGTTCTTTGGATTGTACATATTCTAGTATCACTTCTTTCTCTTGTGCTTGTTCCCTCAAGTAATGATATGCAATAGCTATATGCTTTGTTTTAGCATGTATCACGTGGTTCTTTGAGATGTTTATAGCACTATTATTATCCCAATAGATAATTACTGGTTCAAGAATTTCTTCATTCATACCTTTCAATAATTGCTTGATCCATGCAATATTAGAGCAATTTTCAATAGTAGCCACATATTCTACTTCAACAGTTGATTGAGATATGCATCCTTGCTTTTGAATTATCCATGTGACAAGTCTGTCACCCATAAAGAATGTTCCTCATGTTGTCCTCTTTCTATCATCTATGTTTCCTGCCCAATTAGCATCGGTATAAACTTGTAGCTCAAAATTGCCTTCTTTATTATACCACAAACTATAGTGTTCAACATTCTTTAGATATCTCAAAATTATTTTGATAGCAATCATGCATGATGCCTTGGGATTAGCAGAGAATCTTGCAACTATACCAACTTCAAGTACTATATCAATTCTAGTATGTACAACATACATTAGTTTTCCAATCATAGATCTATTTAAGGTCTAATTTACCTCGGTTGTCTTGTCTTCCTTTGTCAATTTTCATTCGGTTACCATAGGTGTTCCAACTGGTTTGGATTCCTCCATTTTGAATATCTTTAGACCTTCTTTGACATATTTGGATTGTGTTATGTAAATGCCTTCACCTTGTTGTAGAATCTGAAGACCAAGAAAAAATTTGATCTCTCCAAACATTGACATCTCAAATTCTTTTATCATTTCATCAGCAAATGACTTGCATCGCATATCATTACCTCCAAATATCTTTTCCCTTATTGTTCTTTTCCTTTAGAATACCAGCCCAGGTGTGTTCGCTAGCATTTGTTTCTATTACTTTTGCACTAGGTCTAGGTAGATGTAGAGTAGGGAGCTGTGTACATTTCTACTTGATGTGCTCAATGGCCTGATTATGCTTTTCGGACCAAGCAGGGGATTCTTTTGGAGCTACTAGTTTTCTATCAGTCTATCTTGTGCAATATTGGAATAGAATCCTACAATGTAATTTACTAGGCCTAAGAACCTTTGTAGTTCTTTGATGGTGGTTACAGGAAGATTGGCAATTCATTGAAGTATGTGAGTTTGTGCTTCCATTCTCCCCTGGAAAGAAGACAAATGCCAATGTAAACAAGGGATTCTTGGGAAAAATGAGATTTAGTGGGATGCACGGTGAGACCATAGTGTTGACAGATATTTAAAAACTGACGGAGGTGGTCAAGATGTGCAAAAGGACTTTGGCTAAACACAAGGATATCATCAATGTAGGGAATGATGAATTTGGAGTATTTGTGGAAAATATTATCCATGTGTTGTTGAAAAATAGAGGGTGATGTCTTTATACCAAATGGAAGGACATTCCATTCATAGAGACCTTGAGGGATAGAAAAGGCTATCTTAAAATGGTCATCGGGATGGACGGTAACTTGCTAGAATCCCTTGGTTAAATCAAACTTGGAATAAACATGACTCCCTTGGATAGACTACCAAATGTGATCTTTACTAGGCAGTGGATATTGATTTTCAAGCAAACAACTATTTAAAGGTTTATAGTTAACAACTCACCTTTTTTTAGATAACTCTTGGCCTTGCTCATCAAATTTTGGAACATACATGGCGTGACATGAGAAAGGTGATGAGGAGGAGGATATAAATCCTTGGTCTAAGAGTTCTTCAATCTCTTTTTTAAAGAGCTGTGTTTCCTATGAACTCATGATAAAGTAGTTAGCTTTGGATTTAGGAAGAATTTCCTTACCATCAGGATCCTTCTGTAAAGGTAATCTATAGGTTAGATTACATTGTTGCTTCTTGAGATCCTTGGTCATTACTGTTGAGATGAATTGTTGCTTCAACAGTTCTATTTGTGAAGCCGAGGCTTCCACTTGCTTTGCAATCCTGGCCATATTTTTGGATTTGACGACTACTAGTTCTGCCTTACTAGTGTAGGCAAATTCTATCTATAGCTGTGGTACCTTGTGATGGTTTAGACTGATGGATTCTTTAGTGATTAGTGTAGACATCCAAAATCATCCTTATATTAATTTAATTAATATTCCCATAACATTATAGTTAATTTTAATTAATTATATTTGTTATATTCTTCTATCTATTTAATTAAATATGATTCATTTCCCTTAGTATCTAAATTTAATTTAAATACTATCCCTTTTAATGTATTAAATCTTATTTAATACATTATCCCTCATCAATCCCCTTTAAATAAATTTCTAATTTATTTACTCCTTTACATGACTTAAATTCTACTAAACCACAATTAATCTAAATTAATTTGGATTAAGCCAATTTGAGCCTAGATCCTACCCTACCTCACATCACTCTCACCAAATAAACCTATTTATTAATTAACTAAGGTTAACTAAGCTAATTTCTTGATTCCTACAACAATTAGTCCTAATTATTTGCTCACACATGTGTGAGTAAATTTCTAAAATTTGACTTTTTCTAAATAATCCTTATTTGGTGCCAACAAGGTTTCTTACACCTATGATGACACCTTCTTACACTTTCCAAAACTATCTCATTGGCCCAAAACTCTTACACCCTCTTACACCTTCTTACAAGATCCTTCACATGTGTACTTTAAGTACACTTTGACCCATCACATCCAAAGTTGCTCACACATGTGTGATAAAAGTGGGCCTCTTGCATGGCTTATGTGTCCCTCATGTGGCACCTATGTGGATGCCACATGAGCTCCACCTCATCCAAGCCCTCTCTCTCCTCCAAAAACTCTATAAATGGAGGCCTTTTTTCAAGAGCAAAGCATCTCTCATTTATGCATTGTTATCATGCTAATTTAGTGCTAGAATTTTAAGAGTGTTTTTCATGGTCATGCTTTAGATAATCTAGAAATTACATCTTAGGCATAATGGTGAATTAATCTAGTTTTGGTTTCATTTGATCTTTCATAACATATATGCATAGTATGCATTTTCATTCTCATACATTTAATGAATGGCTTGAGACAAGTTCCTCATACTTGTTCTTGAGATTTTCATTGTTTCATTAGCTTGCATTTTAGTTTGCATTCAATCAATCAATAGTGGGATTTTAATATTGTGTTGGGAGAGAAAACCCACAAGCCTCTCTAAGAGCAAATTAACAAGGCTTGGGTTCACTTGTTTGGCTCATCCGAGGTTGTGATGAATCTCTTCTTATTTTTAGTAGTATGCTTTTAGACATGTATGTTCTTATTATTTGATGTTTATCTCTAACGTTTGCATGTCTGAGCGTGCTCCCAACAAGTTAAGTTTCATTGCATACATTTTGGCATGCCTGGTGGGACCCACGTCCCTATTTTTCTAACATTTTTGCAAAAAATTTCACAGTCCGAAGAACTGTAACGCAGACCCATCTCCGCTCTGGAGTCGTCGTCTCCACAGATTGCCATCTCCGCAACTCGGTCATCTGCGAAACTCGATCGTCTGAGCATAATATTCACCGTCTCTGCTTGTCTACAGATAACTTGTTAAATTCTGGTTTAAAATCAATTTTTATTAATTTTTAGTGTTTTTAACTCTCGGGTTTCTGACAGAGATAGATTTTTTAAGAGTTAAATGCTGACAAATTTGATAAAAATGTTATTTTTTAGTTTTAATAAGTCTGCTTATTTTATGTAAAAATCTGACTGTCTGTTCTCTGTCGTCTGTGTAGGTTTTTTGCCATTTCCATAGATCACCATCTGCGCAGATCACCGTCTGTGATAATCTGCCCTCTGCGCCTATTTTTTGAGACTTGTGTTTTTTAACATATTTTATATTCTAAACTACTAACCAGTGCATGCAGGTTCTGTGATCTATGTTTTAAAGGATATTATTTAATTAACGTGTATGTTTAAGCACTTATTTTGGAATGTATGATGAATAAAATGAACCTCACTAAATCATGAATGTAAAGGAAATGAACCTCACAAATCTTGAATGAAATAAGGTAAATGAACACACTTTATGATCTTTTTGTTTGTTGTGTGGGAAATAAATTGAACCTGAATGATTAATCACACTATTGTGTCTTTTGCTTAGGTAGAAAATACTTAGTTTCTCTCAATAGGTTCAATTTGGAATGAACTCTTTTTGGCGTGTTTGAAGAAGTGTTTCTCAACACTTCTTTCAAGATATTTGTCTTTAGTTTAAATCCCTTTAATTTAAGTGATGCTTTGATTAAACTATAGCCGTATCCTCTCCCCTCACCTTCGTGGATCTTGGGTGAAGAGAAAGCTTAGCTTAATCAAGCCTCTAGAGAGGCCTGTCTAGAGGGAGTGCTTCCCCTTTAGAGGACGACCTCAAACTGGTAATCCCTTCGGCCGGTATAAAAATAAGGTGTGACCCAAAGGTCTGATTTATCCCTTCAAGCTCAGGCGGGTCGTGTTCAATGGTAGTCCATACTAAGTGAATATCCTCAGCATACTGGGTGTCTCACGCCGTATAAATCGATTGCAGGGACGGCACAAAACCTTACTATCAACCATAAAGTAGTAGCCTACCCGGTTCACCTCCAAACGGTGAATTATTATAGTGCAAGGGGAGGGAAGAATCTCCCCCCAAGATTCCCATCATACGTATCCCAGGGTATTGTGTTACAAAAGAGATCTTCGTAGCACGACAATAATACCTGGAAAAAGGCAAAAACATGGGCGCCCTTCCGGGGGTGACATGTTGTGTGAGCTAAAGGACTACCAAGCAATGGGCCTATAATATTTCATGCAAAGCCAAATTCCTTAGGTAGCTACTGTTTGAACTGTCTTTCGATGTGCTAGACCAAGTGAAAATATAAGTGGTTTGAAAGAATCACTTGAACATACACAATCAGAATATTGCAAAGGTAGGACGAAATCCCTTAATGTCACATGTGATTGTATCCCTCAAGGTTGCTTTGTCCCTTGTTGGATTGTTTTGAGACATGTGTTTGTTATTTTTCTAGTTTGCTTGTGTTTAATTCAGTTCTTGCCATCGAACAATTTGCCTGAAATCAGACTGAACATCAAAAATCTGCCCATAATTTTAACACATTGCCTTAGTCTCAGTCGACTGTCTCCGCTCTGGATCCACCGTTTGTGCAAATCACCGTCTACACAGATCACCATCTTTGAAAATTACCGTCTGCGTCTGAGACTGCTGTCTCCACTTGAAAATAGTGAACTTCAAAAATTGGCCAAGATAATCAAAATTTGATCATCTACAGGGCCCTAGAATCACTTGTCCTAAATCATTCATCCACTTGGCCAAAATTAATTTTTCCATGACATGACCAGTTTTAAGAAGTACAAGAAGGTCAAACTTCCTACATCTTTAGTCCTTAGAGAGCAAAAGGAAACCAACCATAAATCTAAGGAATTCCAGCACATTACACCATCTATTAAACAAGGTATTGAACACCGTGAGAAGCTTGACAAAATCATTTACAACAATACCATTTGCAAGTTCATGGCCAAGTTTTTGCTCAATAGAACTTTTATCACACTTGAACAATATGATTAGGTAACACCTAGCTTCTGGATCATTCTTCCATCATCATCCTTCTTTTGGAGCATTAGATCAAAATCACATCAAATCCTTAGGTTAAAAGACCTTAATTAGAGTATTATTGACCTTCATCCTTAAACAAATACAATATTGCTTGTAGACCATCAGTCCATCTCAAGTAATTTAAATCCCTTAGTGATATCCCATTTTGCTTAAGATCACAAGTCCATCTTCAAGTAGAATAGATATTTCTTTAAATCCTTTGTGTTTGTATCATCATAAGGTTTAACATGCTTAGGTTTTGTCTCAAAAACCTTTAAATCAATCAACTCAATTATCCAATCAATCAAATCAGTCTTCAATCAAATCAAATAAATCATCAATCAACCAATCATTTAATCGATCAATCAATCAAATCAAATCCAATCCAATCAAATCAAAGATCTTTTCTCCAATTCATCTTCCATATCTCCTTGTCCTTCATTCTTCTACCATT
Organism: Thuja plicata; assembly: GCA_018584345.1. Classification (NCBI taxonomy): domain Eukaryota; kingdom Viridiplantae; phylum Streptophyta; class Pinopsida; order Cupressales; family Cupressaceae; genus Thuja; species Thuja plicata. The sequence goes on along the minus strand of MU224332.1, from coordinate 833,172 downwards.
GTATGGTTGTCACTCGATCCCAAGCCAGAAACATGAGGAGAACAACATCCAACACTAATCGTGAAGAGAACCCATTTGCCACCCATTACTTTCATGGAAGTGGGGTATGAGCTGAGGAAGTGTCTGAAGAAACAGAATTAGTGGACCAAGATGAAAGGCCCAATCAAGTGATTGACTACCTTAGAGACCCCTACAATTTGGAAATGGTTGAGAAGACCATATTGCATAATAGTGATGAGATATTTTTGAATCTCATCCATAATGGTGTCACAGTTCCTGGGGACTTTGATGAAACAATCCTTGCCAGAAATGTCACCAGAGCCACTGCGGCCACTTCAGTAGCCATGGCTTCTACTTCAAATGCTACATCATCGCGTGACACTAGTAAAAGACCTGCTAGCAAACCTCCTACTTCAACAATAATATCAGCACCTGTATCAACAACCATATCAATACCTCAGTTGACACCTGAACAAATTCAGCAAATCATAAGTGCTTTACCAAATAATACTACACACAATAGCACTCAAATGACAACAACTCAAGGAGCAAGTGCTAATGTCAACAACATAGGGCAAGTTTCCATGCCCAAGTTTCAGCTGCACAATTTGGAGGAGGTGGAGCTTATGTACCCCCATTTTTCAAACAAAGTACTCCATATTTCACCCAACAATTCAATGAGCTAAAAATTATTGTACAAGGTTTATAGAGTGGGGGCAAGAAGGAGTTTTCTTTTGAAGAGATTTGTCCCTACCCGTTTGACAAGTCTATCACCATGCAACCCTTCCCACCAAACTTTGAGATACCTAAATTTGAAAAATACAAGGGGGAAACATGTCCTCTCCAACATCTCAAGGAATTTTACATTGCATGTCAAGAGGTTGCTTATAATGACAATTATTTGAAGAGACTTTTCACTAGGAGTCTTGGAGGTGCAGCCTTGGAATGGTTCATGGCCCTTCCTTATGGGTCAATTTCTACCT
>MU224332.1:785199-820308 GCA_018584345.1 Thuja plicata | reverse complement strand
TGTGTACTTTAAGTACACTTTGACCCATCACATCCAAAGTTGCTCACACATGTGTGAGAAAAGTGGGCCTCTTGCATGGCTTATGTGTCCCTCATGTGGCACCTATGTTGATGCCACATGAGCTCCATCTCATCCAAGCCCTCTCTCTCCTCCAAAAACTCTATAAATAGAGGCCTTTTTTAAAGAGAAAAGCATCTCTCATTGATGTATTGTTATCATGCTAATTTAGTGCTAGAATTTTAAGAGTGTTTTTGATCTTCATGCTTTAGATAATCTAGAAATCACATCTTAGGCATAATGGTGAATGAATATAGTTTTGGTTTCATTTGATCTTGCATAACATATTAGCATAGTATGCATTTTCATTCTCATACATTTAATGAATGGCTTGAGACAAGTTCCTCATACTTGTTCTTGAGCTTTTCATTGTTTCATTAGCTTGCATTTTAGTTTGCATTCAATCAATCAATAGTGAGATTTTAATATTGTGTTGGGAGAGCACACCCACAAACCTCTCTAAGAGAAAATCAACAAGGCTTGGGTGCACTTGTTTGGCTCATCCGAGGTTGTGATGAATCTCTTCTTGTTTTTAGTAGTATGTTTTTAGACATGTATGTTCTTGTTATTTGATGTTTATCTCTAATGTTTGCATGTCTGAGCATGCTCTCAAAAGGTTAGGTTTCATTGCATACAATTAGGATCGGTTCCCATTGTTGCATTGCTATGCTGCCAATGATACCCTCATAACCATCAATATCATAATGGACAAATGTTAGTTCATCTTGGTGTCCATCATCAAAGTCAATAGATGCTTTACACACCAGATTAGAAATATGTTCTCTAGTCCCAAAAGTAATTTCTGTATTACCTTTTATCCACTAATTGGGAGAAAAACAGTGATATCTAGCTATATTTAGATCAACACCAGTATCCCATGGAAAGGCTAAGGGATAAGAAGTTGTACCTCTAAAGTGTACCCGAAGTTCCAAACCTGGACAAGATGTCTAAATTGGTTTCTTTGTGACTCTGTAGTGTTGACTATGTTGCACAAAGGTTTCTTCATCTTCTTGCTCATAGACTTCTATCTTTTCTTCTTTAATTTGTTCCCCAGTGTTTGGATCAAATCCTTCTATTACCATAGCTGTGTGCATATATGGGCTATATGATTTTTCATGACAGAAGAAGTCATCTATGGTAGAATTAAGTTGAGGTGCTATTTTTGCTAGATTTATCTTGGAAGAGACTTGTTCCAATTCTTTTCCTTCTCTAATTGTTCTTGAAGATTTTCATCCTCTTCTTGAGAGAGTTCTTAAAGTTCTAATCTGGCTTGGTTAAGAAATTTTTTGAGGAATTCCTTATGGTGTTTTTGCCAGATTATTCTAGCCATGCTGCCTTATGCAGGGGCTTCTGCCATAGTCCTTTAGGCCAATAGGATTGGATGTGTGAAATAGACTAGGGTGAGTATATCTTAAAGGTGGTCTGTAGGAACCTGGACCATGACGACCTCCAAAAGTACGAGACCTTTCCTTTTTCCATGGTGGAATATTATATCCATGGCCTAGAATGTGACTACTAGTTCAATGACTGGCCAATAGTTCTATTTTCCTTGCTTCTAAATTAGCCAATCTAAGTTTATTTCTTTGCCAGGTTTCTGGCCCCATATTCATTGCTTTTTGTTTTCTTTGAAGCTCACTGATTTCTAATATAATCCTTTCTAGGGTTTGCTGAGAATCAGTGGCTCCTCTCATCATTCTACAATAGAATGATACTTCAGAGTCATTATCTGAATCTAGATGTTCTTTATAATTAACAAAGTGTTCAAGTTTAGATTGACATGATTCAATACTGTTATTAGTATCTTCTTCATCAGAAAGAATGATGTCCTCAGAGTCAGAGGGGTAGTCATTAATAAACATAATTTCTTCTGGATCTTCTAATCCAGAATCTTTAAACATTTGTTCCTTACCTTTGAACTTGGATTTGTTCTTGTTAGGGAACTTATTGGTGAAATGGTCACCCTTAAAAATGTAACAGATGGGTTTCCATTTACTTTTCCCTTTGAACCTATTCTTTTTGCGAAAATAGCCCTTTTGCTGACTGTATTTCTTTCTTGAGAACTTTCCTTTTCTATTTGAGCACTCAGCACATCCTTTGTCTTGTTTCTTGTGCCTGTGGAAATTTTTACCACATCCATATAGTGGTGTTAAATATTTACATACAGTAGGAGAAATACGAGGTTTAGCCTTTTTCAATTCCTTTCTTTTATTGACCTCAAGACAAACTGATTCATTGATTTCTTTCAGGAATTGAATTAACTGTGGGAAGGTTAATTCCTTGACAGTCAAGTTTCCATCTACTAGATTTTCTAGTATTCTCTTATGATAATAATCTCCTAGGCCTTCAAAGGTTTTTACAAAAATGGAGTACATAAACTCCTGGTTCTGTTCATGTCTAGATTGATAGAAGTTGATGAATTGTTAGGCACAGTATTCATCAAATTTGGACAAGTCACAACATTTGTTATTGATAAACCTTCTGTAGGATGTACTCTCAAGAGCATCATTTTTGCCTACAAACATTATTATCAGTTGTGCACATACCTGATCTATACCATTGGTAATTAGATCAGCGCTATAAGTATTATCAAGATGATCCCAAACTCTTTTGGCTATACCTGTAAATGAATTGAGAGCTTTCCAGATAACATCTTGTTCTGATTCACTAGTATTTGTGGCCATGTAGTTAATTACCCATGCTCTAATGGCATCTATGTTTCTGACATTCTTAGTTGTATCATAGGTATCAAAATTAACTAATGGAGGTGTATCTCCTCTAAAGTTTTGGAGGTTTCTAAATAGATCATTTCCTCCAATGTTTGGTCCTCTAGTCATCTGAATTTTTCCTTTTCTTTTCTCCTCTGGAGTTGCTATTCTCATGGTTCTAGTAGCAGTATCCTAGATTTTCTCAATCTCTAGCTCATGGATATCTATGGTTAGCCCTTTTCCCTTATACTGGGCTTGAAGATAATTGGCTGAGGTATCTGGAAATTTTGTGGGAAGAAAGTTGTCCAGACTTCAGCACCAATCCATTTGAAAGAAGAGATAGAAGAAATTTTGATTTAGCTAATGATTATTTGTCTAACAGACTTCTCATGTTTCAGGAAAAAATGATCCTAATAGCCCCAAATACCTGGGATCCTAGCAGCATCTTCCAGATAGGGGAAAATGATGAACCGATGGATGAAGAAATAGCACAGTTCATGTATGCACCAGCATTCCAAAATAAGATACCTATCCAATTTCTTAATCCACCAATTCAAAGACTCGAAAGATGGGTGCATCTAGAATGAGGAGTACAACTCATCTGAGATCTATTCCTAGGCCCTTATCCTAAAACATTTCCTTTGGAATTCTTGGGATACTATGGAATCCTATGGCAACTTAACTTTGGATCTTTGGAAGATACACTCATCAACAGAAACATCTATATGAACCATGGACCATGAGGTTTTGGATTGTGTTTTCAGTATTGGACAATAGGATCTTGACTTTGCCATCTACTTGTCACAGAAGCATCAGTATGGATTTTCACATCCACGTACTGATCAGATTTAAGAAATACTCTAGCTGAATCCCAAGGAATACATGGACCCTTCAAATCCAAAACACTCAAGATACTGTGGAAAGAACCCGATCCACCACATTCACCCTGCACCAAAGAAGAACCTCACGAAAACTACTACTGCGCTGGATGCATTGACGACTTTAACAATAGCGACGCTTAATAAAGTTTATTGTAAAACCTAATAGATGGGGTTGTCATCTATTCTCTCTTTTTGAGAATCCATCTGATAAGATAAATTAGTCTGGGTAAACTAATCACTGTCTTTTACCCAAAATCCATCCAAATAGGTTTTTGATTCTTTTTCTCAAAAAGAACTTGACTTATTGTGGCTCTGGTTTAATGTGTTCTACCCAACCGTTTGGTTAAAATGTAAACTCTAGTAACTCAAGTCTGGTTGAACAAAAATGAGGGTAGACTTAACTACCGTTCAAAAAGGTTATTCCAATTCCTTAAATAGGACCTGTGTTTCTCTCTTCACAGGATAAAAAGGAGATATCTCTATAGTCACTTTTGGATGTAAAGTGAATGCATCACAAGTTGCGTGTCCCCACTCATTTTTTTTCCACTACACTCTTTTGTAGATATTGGGGTCCACCCTGACCGACATACAAGTCATAGTGGGCATCTACTTTTGGTAGTGTGCATTGCTTTAATAAGCGGTCTGACTGATTATTACCACGTGGCATGCATTGGTACCCTCTCTTCCTCCTCCTTGCCTATATAACGAAGAGTTTTAGCTCAAGGAAGGCATTTGGATTAGAGTAAGTCTTAGAGTCTTAGAGTGTCTAGAATAGCTCTGCAAGTAGAGAGTACGCTCTCATCCTTTGGATGATCAGAAATCAGACGTTGCTATAAGTATGCTAGATACAATTAGAAAGAAAATCATTATCAGCTGTTGTATCTTACTAGTCATAGGTATAGTTTGTCTAGTTATATGGCTTGTCAATATATAAGTGCCTGATTTATGCAGTGGAAGTAGATCCTCTTCATCAACACATATCTCAGCAATCAGAATCTTATCATCAGTATCTCCTTTCAAATATATATTACTATTATCATTTGTTCTAACAAATGCAATACTAATGAGATAAGAGTGAAGTCTTTCATACCATGTTCTCAGTGCTTGTTTCAATCATATAAGGATTTGTGTAGTCTACAAACCATGTTCCTCTAGTTAGGATCAACAAGTCCTTTAGGTTGTTCAATGTATACCTCTTCTTCTAGTATTCCATTTAGAAATGTTGATTTGACATCCATTTGGTATACTTTGAATCCTTTAAAAGAACCATAAGAAATTAGAATTCTTACTCCTTCTAGTCTAGCAACAGGTGCAAATGTTTCTCCATTAATAATACCTTCTTCTTGTGCATACCCTTTCCATACTAGTCTTGCTTTGTTCCTTGTGACTTCTCCATTCTCATTCAATTTGTTTCTAAAAATCCATTTGGTACCAATGACATTTTTGTCACTCGTTATAGGTACTAATGTCTATGTTTTTTTCTTCTCAATCTACTCAATCTCTTCATTCATTGCACTCACCCATTCTTGATTCTCAAGTGTAGTATTAACAGATTTAGGCTCAAAATCACAAATCAAACATCTAGTCTTAAGTGACTTACTTCTTGTTCTCATTCCATCTCTTTTGTCTCCAATGATCTGGTCTTGTGGATGATGTCTTCTTACATATTTAGCAAGTACAGGTTTAGATCTCTGTTCATCATTCTGATCATCATTGGGTGATCCCACAAAACTGTGTCCCACTTTTTGGCCAACTTTGACACTGAAATGAACATCTGAAAAAAAAACTTCAGTTTTGGACATCTATTGTTGTAAAACCATTAAGAATTTGAAGATTATGTAAAATAGTGACTTTTAGCATTTTTTTTTTCAGTTTATAAATATTTTTAAAAAAAAAAAATTGGAATTTATTTGAATCCATTTTTCCTTCTCCTTCAAAAATTATTTTTGTGAAAAATTAGGATTTTTCAGGAGTGACACTCACTTTGATCAACATAATTTTTTTTATAAAATGGATAAGAAAAAAATTATTTTGAATTTAGGTTTGTAACACAAATATCTAGAGAATCCACTTCGTTTCATTCAATTTGGTTGAATATTTAATAATTTATTGAGTTATGAAGTGACATTAATTATAATTTGGACATAGGTTCACTTGGATCACTCTAACTATATTTCTATATATTGAAATTAATTTATTCTTTTTTTGATAGAAAGGTAACATAAATACCTATTTCCTAGATATTTTTTTATAATTTTTTTCCCCCAATTTACTATTTTTATAGAAGCATTGAATAGAGAAGTTGCTAAATGGTCAGACAACCTATGTTTAGTAAAACTTAAAAAGAAATGTCTTAATAAACTCAATATATAACTCATAATCATTGTAAAGATTTCTCAGAGTACTATCATCCTATATTTGGGTTTTTCATATGAATTTATCTGATCCCACAAAAATTTAATGTCAAAGTGATTTTTTGTCAGCATTTTGATGGGTTCAAAGGAGACTCGATTGTAGGTGTGAGTGAGGAGTAGAGGGATTATACCAAAGGGATTTTGATCCAAGAGGATTTTATGTAGCCATTTTGAATTTACTCCTTCAAATGGGACCTCTCAAGGATTAAATCATCATATTTTCTTTAAAATGTGTAATTTCAGCAAAAATTAGGATGTTCAAAAAAGTGGGACACACTATTGTGGGACCACCCCATTGTGATCTTCATTATCACTTAGTTCAGTAGTGAGCATTTTCCTGATTCTCGATGTGTGCAGCTTGTTGCTTGGTTGCACTATTTTGTCACTCGGCAGAATTACACTATTTCTCGAGAAGATTGTCACGTTCTTCAATGTAGGCAAATCTGTTGTAATCTTTTGGTTCCTTTCTACTTTCTTCATTATTTTTCTAACCAAATTTATCCACTTTAACATTTGCACTTTCAATGATTTTTTTGAAGATTTGTTCAGACATTTATAAGATTTTCTTTTGGTAGAATATCCTAGAAATATTCCTTCATCACTTTTAGAGTCAAGCTTCCCATTTTTATCATCTTTCAATATATAACATTGACTTCCAAAAATTTTAAAGTAACTCACATTTGGTGTGTATCCATACCATAGCTCATAAGGTGTCTTATTGGTGTCTTTCTTCAATTGAACTCACTTTAGTGCATAGACAAAAATACTTACAACTTCTCTCCAGAATGTTTGTGTGTTACCTTTTTCAATCATCAGTGTTCTGGCACAATCAACAATTGGTCTATTCCTCATTTCAACAATCCTATTTCACTGTGGTGTTCTCAGTGCATGAACCTATCTTTTAATTCCATGCTAATTACAAAAGTTAGTGAATTCATCAGAAATAAATTCTCCTCCTCTATCCAATCTTAAACATTTTATTTATTTTCCTCTTTGTTTTTCAACTTTAGCTTTATACCATTTAAACATCTTAAATGCTTCAGATTTCTCTTTTAAGGACCTGACAGTCATCGTCCTAGAATAGTGATCAACAAATAGAATTAATTATCTATCATCATAATAGCTCTTTGTTCTCTTTGGTCCACATAAGTCAGTATGGACTAACTCTAAAATAGCATTAGATGTGTAGGTTTTTCTCTTGAAACTAGACTTTGTCATTTTTCCTTTTTGACAATTCTTGCACATGACATTGTCAAGTTTTGACATACTCGGTAAGCCTCTTACTTTTCTTTTCTTTCTTATCTTAACCTTGTTATCAAAATTCACATGACATAACCTTTTATTCCACAACCAAATGTCTTCATTTCTATCCAATAAACAAGTAGTCTCAATCTTATCAAGATAGAATAGGTTACCTTTTTTTTGTTCACCAGTACCGATCAACTTTCCTGTTCCATTATAGATCTTTTCCTTTTTGTTCTCAAATGCAACTCGGTGTCTTGTGTTGTTCAGATATGAAACACTCAATAAATTCTAGTTAAGTCCTTTCACCCAATATGCATTTTCACATCTGATGAGATTATTCAACATGATGGTTCCTTTTCCTTCAACTAGTCAAGGTGAGTCATTACCCATCCTAACTAATCCACAATTATAATATTCAAAAGTTTAAAAATTTTCTTTATCTCTAGTCATGTGGTGAGTATAACCATTATCAATAATCCAGACATCATTTTTTATAACTTTAGATATGAGTGTAGTTTCAACATACCTTTCTTATTTGTCTAAATCATCATTCATAACAAAAAATACTACCTCAACATCTTCATCAGATTTGGTGTCAGTATTTTCAGATTTGTTCTCAACTAGGTAACAAGCCTTCTTTCCTTTGTCCTTTTAGTCTTGGTTATCTCTCCTTTTAGTGTGTCAGGTTCTTCTATAGTCTTAGTCATCACTTTTGTCAAACTTCTATTCATAATATATGTCATTGTTTCTTTCATCCTTTCTCTTGTTCAGGCATCTAGCAGCAAAATGTCCAATCTCTTTGCAATTAAAATAGACCAATGGTAATTTACCTTTGTATCTTCCTTAACCTATTTTCAATCTTCAAGCCATTAGTTCTTCAATTTCATGAAGTTCTTGTTCATCACTTTCACTTTCACTATCACTTCTCATAGTGTGTTCATCACTATATTTGCTTATTTTTAGAGAAGATTTGAAAGAAGAGTCAATAGTTGGTAAGATATTGTTTTCATAGTTGTTCATCTCAAATTAAATAAGTCTACTAGTCAAACTATCAAGAGTAACATTGTTATTTACTACTAATCTCATTTCTTGAATTGCAGATCTCTAATAACATAAATAGGAAGTAAGGTTCTCAGAATTTTACTTACAACTGTTTCTTCCTCAGGTACTCCTACTCCACAAATAGCATTAACAACTTCTTTGATTCTTCTACCGTACTAAGTGATGTTTGAAGGCATTATATTTTGTCATTAGTATACTTAGAGAAAAAATGATCTGCACCATCGGTTTACTCTACACTAATAGACAAGGAACAACATTATTTGACGCCAAGGTTACCCGATGACAAAAAGGTCAAAGAAACCCAACAAGTAACAATAGTGCTACCCAATAGAGCAGAAAAGAGAGGAACCCGATAGATATAGGGAACCCGATGAATAGTTCAGTCAAGGAATGTCGGCATACTTCAAGTTCAAACCAACCACCAAGAATCGACACTTAGTTACATCCCACAAAAAGTGGATCTGACTTTCCATGTCAGATAAATCACTGAAGTTTTAGTTATAGCTTCTTGATTTTATTTTAAATTCATTATGTGCGGAGGAAGAAATGTAATTATTATTGTTTTAACTAGTTTTACTATTTTAAAATAGGAAAACTAAAGATCAAGGTCAAGTTGTAAACCTTAGATCTAAGAGTTAACATTGTAATGCGTGAATTCCAAGATAGGTCAAATACTTCTCTAAATAGGTTCTCAATCCATTGAAAATAGTTTTTGATCAACGAAGATAGTATCCAAAGAGAGAAAATAGTGAGTAGACAGAGAATTCATGCAGAAGGACACAAACAGAATCAAATCAGTTTTCAAGAATAGAACAGAGGCTACTGACAAACGAAGAAAAGGTATTCATCAATCACTTAAGGTGATATTATTATTGTAAGAGCTTTAATGGATATGTAAATCAACAATAGTAGATTGCATACAGTCAGGTCAACATTTTTACTCATTCTAACAAGTGTAGTACACTAACAAAATCCTTTCAAGGAAGGTGGGCTTAACCGTCCTATTGTAAATCTCATAACTGAGTGCACACTTAAATCGGTGTTGCTAAAGCTCCTAATAGAGTAGATCTTAACAGGTCTCCACCTTAATACTCCTAACAGGGTAGATCATTAGAAGTGATCAAATTGTAAGCCTTAACCAGATCCCTTCCATTCTACAGATAGTGAAGTTTTGTGGGTGCCATCCCCACCACAATTTTTACTTCCTAACAAGAGTTTTCTATGATAGCATATCTTATATTATGTGTTTATCATTTTCATGAATGTTTCTATGACTGTAGAAAACTATTAAAGATTGTGAACAAACATTACATACATAAGAAAGAATAATAGTAATGGTTGGTAATACATAATTGAATGATTACTAATGATGAATTGTAAAAAGTGTTAAAAGTAATAGAGATATTGATTCACCCCTCCCTTCTCAATACTACTTCCCATTAATTCCAACAATGTTCTCTCCTTATTTCATTCTTAGATCATCAAACTTTCTCCTTAGGCTTTCATCTTTTGCTCTCAACATAATGGTGTCTCCTCCATGTACTAGCTAGAGTTTGTCCCACATTTGCTTTGCACTGGTGCATTATTTAACATCTTCAAATTCAACTTCAGATAGTGAAGAGGTAAGTTCTATTTTCATATAATTGTGCTCATGTTTCTCTCTTAATTAATCAACAATTAGAGGTCTAGTAGGTGCAACATATTCAGTATCCAAGTATTGTGTAACATCATTTCCAATACCTGATAGATGGAGTCTTATCCTACTTTTCCATGATGCAAAGTTATCTTTGTTCAACTTAGGTACATCCCTTTTAATCATCTTGTGATCTTTAGCTTAAGTATTTAAAATCTCTTCCAAGCACCAAAGCTATGATACCAATTGCTAGAATAAATAAGAGGGGGAGGGGGTGGGGGGGCGGGGGGACGGGGTGAATGAGTCGCCTTAAAAATAATTCCAATATTCCAACCACAACTTATATCAAAAATATAATATCCTCTAGTTATATTTTAGTCCATCAAGATGTATTCCTTATGTAATTCTAACAAATATATATTGCTCGATAAGATATATTTTTTATCTTTTTCTACCCTTTATCGAGTAGTAGCACTTAAACTTAGTGTTTACCGACCAGTCTAGTTTTAGTAATGTGTAAAGTAAAGTATTAATGTAATGAAAAAATACACATTTGACACATGGATTTTAACATGTTAACCCTGTTAAGGGAAAAACCACTTGGGACTGGTAACCCAAAATTTTCACTCTTCTGAAGTGAGCTCGGTGAAGAGCCAACCTTGTTAAAGGTTACAAATACACTATTAAGTGTGACCTTGTTAGAGGATTTAAAACTAATAGCTTGTCTTTGGACCTAGCATTCACTATGTTGTCAACAAGAAAATATTTTTATAATCTTGAGTATCTCAATATAATAAGGATGGTTAAATCGCACTCGGTTAAGAGATTTTCTGAATCAATGGTTAAACTGAAATAGTAAATGATTTGTTCAATAATACAACTTTAACTTTCAGATTTTCAGATGTATTGTTAGTCCACAAAATACCTCTCTGATCAATTTTCTCTTTAATTCCTTTTCTCCCCTTCTTTCTTCTTTCTTCTCAGTGAATGTTATGTCCTCTGTTTCTCGATGTCTGCATAATTTCTTTGGCTTTGTTCCTCAGCCTGTATGATCAGATCTACATGAAGAATTCTATCTTCACCAGAATTATATTTAGCATTCCTCTCTTCATAATGAATTCCTTGTCTCTTTATATAGACACAATTTTACCATTCAATCTTCTTTTTTTCATCGTAGATCACTTCTTCATCTATAAATCTCACCATGCTTTTCCTTATTTCGTAAAGCTTTGCTTTAGTTTTATTTAACAAATCTCTCCTTGTCAATTGTAAATAAAACTAGCTTTAAATCTCCTTCTTATCTTTAGCTTATATGATTGATGAAAATAAAATAATGAATCAGTTAACTGCCAGCTAAGTGTTTTTGTCATTCTTTATCTTCAGCTCTGATCGGTCATCAACTTCAGTTAGCTTGGTCATTGACTTCATATATGCTCGATAAAAACTTCAGTTATCTTAGTGACCACTCCATTTATGCTTGGTTATTGCGGTGCTTGGTATACACCATGAACTACTTGGTGACTCCTGCATGGTTTATATTGTCCACCGGTGTGCACTATCAGTTGGGGTTACTATCACTTGGTATACACTATCACTCAATGTATACTGGCTTTTTATATTTTACAGATAACATAAACTGTCTCCTTAGCTCTTGAAGTCTATGACAATATGTGTATGACCAATCAGATTATATCAAGTTGACATCAATGACAATACAATGCATTAACTGATTTAATGTCTTGGATTCACTTTTTCATCTCAGCAATCATCAACTTATCATCTTCAAACATTCAATCAGTTATAGTTTATCACTTTCCTCTTACCATATTTTTGATATTAATGTAGATTCATATTCCATGACCTTGGTTATCAATCTATCTCTCTTCTACTTAATATCCTTACTAAACTGAAATGTTTACGCTTGCATGTGGAACTAAGAGTTTGACCCTATTATTAGAACACATTTGTAAAAATTTCTTCAATTCCCTGATGACAGTGAGAACTTGCTTGTCTACATAGCTATACTTAAGCTGATATTATTTTTATTCATCACTAAATAATTCAATGTGTGATTCAATAGATTCTTTATTTAGTTGTGTCAAAACAACTAAAATGCTTGATTATCCTCGAAAGGGCTAGAGGATGAAATTGTTTTCAAAATTAGGATTTACAAGAGTGGGACCGTGAGAAATTTCTCACTTGATCTCTTAGAAACTAGCTTTCCCTTCCTTGGTCCAACTGAACATCATATTTTTATTTAGCATAGTTGTAAGAGGTTTCACCATAGTAGAAAGGTTGGAATAGACCTTCTTACAAAATTGATCCTGCCAAGGAAACTCTGTAATCTTTTATTGTGAATAGGGAGTGAAAGAGAAAGAATTGATTCCACCCTTTCCAGATCTATGACCAAGACATCCTTTGATACAATGTGTCTCAACAATTTTTCTTGATCCGTAAAAAAATATAGTTTTTCTCAAATTCAGGGACACACCATACTCTTTACATTTGATGAATACTTTTTCAAGATCATCAAAATGGTCTATTGCATGCTTTGAACAAATAGAACTATATCATCAAGGTATATGAGCACAAATTTTTCTAATACACCTTTAAAATACATGTCCATATCTTTCTTAAAAATGGTACCTATGTTGGTTAGTCCAAATGTACAATAGGCATAAGTACCCCTTTTATTAGTAAACGAAGACTTATATTGGTCTAATTCATGGACTAAAATCTAATAATAACCTAAATATCCATCCAAGAAGGAAAACATTTCTGAGCCACTTAATTCTAGGAAAATATTTGTTTCGTAGAAGGGAGGGGATGATGGTCCTTAAGAGAGTCTCTATTTAGATCCCTAAAATCTACACATAATCTAATTTCCCCATTATTTTTTCTAACAAGAATAAGATTATCTACCCATGAATAATTATTAAAAGGGAAGATAATGTTATCCTTGAGCTTTAATATCTCTTTCCTCATTAAGGGTTCTATCTTAGGATTGAATGGTCTCTTCTTTTGTCTAATAGGATTTACATGTTGATCCAAATCTATGGTATGCTGAGCTTAACTAGGGTAAAAACCCTTTATATACTCATAGGTCCAAGAAATTACGTCATTATATTCTTGAAAAAGACTAACGAAGATTTCTTGTTCAATTTTTGTGCATACCTTTCATAGGTTGCGTGTGTTTCCATCAGCAATTGTGACTAGTTTGTAAACACCTTTATTTGTAGCTAGGTTTTGAATTTTACTAATTAAATAATAACTTAAATTGAATATTCCCTCCAAGGTGATATAGACTTTAGGAAAATTATTAGACGTGAGTTACATGATTTGATCAGACTATATTGGTCTGACATCATATAGACTAATTTTTAGTATAAAATATTGCTTCCTTTTGCTAGAAATTAACAATATGATTATGTAAGGATGGTGAATAGGTGGGAGAATGAGCGTGAGAATAGGAATTTTGAATCCTCGAGCATTGGCACAAACCATGGTGCTGCAGGTACTAAGGATTCTTAGGCTTAATCAGTGCAGGAACCAAGTGGAGATCAAGGTAAGGATTAGTCTACTGATTTAGATCAAAATAAAAACATTCAAGTGGACCCAGGGTGTCTAGATGAAGCGGTTGGAAGTAAATAATGTGGGGGTATCAAAATAGAAAATATTCATACTTTGGGTCCCCACAATCTAAAGAATGCAATGCTTTTGTTGGGAACAAAAAGGAAAGTAGGAAAGGATTATTTCTGACAAAGTGGCAAGGATAGTGGGACTTGAAGGGAATAAACCAAAATCATGGAATTCAATATTTGAAGTTAAACTAAGTGGAAAATCTTCCTTCCCTCTAGTCATTACTATTTCTGATCTAGCTAAGGGTAATTTTATTATCTCTTTCGTTGATTTAGTCATTGATTATAATAGATTATTAATGGGTAGAACCCTAGTTGGGAAATTTATTGGCCTGAGACCAAACGGTGAAGTGGTCAGGGCTTTTGTCAAAAAGAAGTGGAGATCCAATGACAAAATATTTGTTTCTACTTTACCTAAGGGGTAATTTTCTTTTGATTTTACCTATAAGGAGGAAATTTTGGCCGTTAGGAGTGGACTTCCCTGGGTTATTGGAAAGTCTTCATTGGCTATCAAAAAATATACCCATTACCTAGATCATTGAGATGTTATTTTTGAAAATGTCTCATTTTGGGTTAGGCGTCCTGGCCTTTCACTAGAATATTGTAATGAAGATGTCTTTTGTGGTTTCACCAACTTTTTTGGTGAGCTCATTCCCATTGATCCCATGATGTATGCTAGGAAAAGGATTGTGTTTGCTAGAATATATGTGGTTGTCACCTAGAATGTTGACCTGTCATCTTCGATTGAAATATAATTGAAAATATTGAAGTGGATCCAAACTATTGATTTTGAGACTATCCCCTTTTCTTTCTTTAAGTGAATAAAATCGGGGCACTGGGCTAAAAAAATATCTATTCAATGTCACTAATGGGAAGGAGTTACCTCCTTCCAAGCCTATGTAAATTTGGAAAGCTAAGGCTAGAGAAGATGGAAACAAGAAAAATGATAGTGGGGAGAAAGGTGAAGATAGTGCGAGGAACATAAAAAGAGAAGGAAAATATATAGTCAAGATTCACATTGCAAATAACGAGGTTTCAGAGAATCAGGTGGATTGGGTACTCAAAATCTAGAAGATGATAATCCTAGATTTGATAAGAAAGGAAAAGAGGATAATGGGGAAAATGGAGTGGATGTCTCCCATAGCCATGATTCCATAAATCCTGAAGTCAGATAAGAAGAAATCCCTACTTAGGGGTTGGATGTGCTAGTTTAGGAGGTTACTCTTATTTATTTTTTATCTTGGGGCTCCTTTCTCAGTTTTTGGAAGAAAAAGTTTCTCAATTCAAAACATGACCCAGAGCCAAACCCAAGGGATTCTCAAGATATTTTTAAGGATAATTTTGAAGATTCTAATCAAAGTATGGATGACCCTAGTGTGAATGAGGTTCATAAAGATATTAGATTAACGGATACTCTGTGATTATCGCAAAAATAGAGTTTAGATAAGAATATGAATTAGGAAAAGAAAGCCAAAGTTAAGTTGATATAGATAGGGAAGATGAGATCTCTCAGACCAACAAGGAGAGGAATTAAAAAGAAATCAGTTGAGTATAGTGTCAGGAGTCTCTACCAAAATAAGAGATAAGGTAGATTGTTGAGCCACTAAGAGTTTCCAAGGTAGAAGATCTAAAATATGGCATAGAGAACATGGGAGCTTTCAGAATAGAGAGGATGATATTAAAAAAACCATTCCCAAGATTTGAAGACTCCAATCTTTTGGTAAGGTATTGAGATAATATAATGGAACATAAGGGGGCTTAATAGTCCCCATAAGATGGATAATTTGCATAATTTTTTTAGGTACTATTAGAATTCAGATCAGATTACTGAGAGAGGGGGATAAATTGGTAATCTACTAAATAAACCAAATTCACAATCACTTAAACTTTAATCACCATTCAAAATATTAACCTTAATAACAACAAATGAAAATCATAAACATTAAAGATCAACCATAAATTTGACACATGGATATATCTCATGGAAACCGAAATAGGGAAAAAACCCCTAGTGGGGATTAGTAGCCACTAAAATGATGTACTTTTCTAAAGTATTCCTTGTGAGGAGTTTAACCATGTTAGTAGTTTACAACAAAACTATTAGGTGCTACCCAGTTAAGGGATTTACCTTAGTTTTATTAGAACCTCTACCATGTTAAGAGTATCCTTGTTAGATGACTTAAAACACAAGCTAATTTGTCATCTTGTTAAAATTTTGTTAGGATAAAACCTATTAGGGGATTTCATATGATATAACTATTAGGGAACCGTTGGAGATTTGATTCTGAGCAGTTGATTGATTGTATGTTTGTCATTGATGACAACATATAATACACAATAGTAATTCTGTATGTACTTATCAAAATGATGACATGAAGACTTGCATGGTTAGAAACATGTTTTTGACATGTTTATTATGTTATGTTCAAACATGCAGATCTCGATATGATGTTTTAGTCAAGTTGTATAATTATGTTATTGGCAGTTATAGTTCTGGAAGAGTATCTGTTCAGAGCCGACAAATGTGTTTCAAGAAGATTTCAAAGTTAGAGTTAACTTGGTGAGGCCAACTTAGTGAAGCATCGGGTCTATTCATTTTATACTTGTGTGGTTGTAATAATTCTTGAATTTTTAGTAGAGCTGACAAGGATGTTATGAAGAGTTGTCTTACAGGTCCCATGATCTCATACTTTGAGAAAGATACTTATAGCAAGTCAATTGTAATACACTAAGTGTGAATGATACAAAAAGAGAAGAAAGATGTACAGAGCAGATTATCAGAGTTGGTTCATTCATCAAGAGTCTATGTGAAGAAGAAGTGAAATATTGTAATACACTGGAACTGATCAAGATAGTATGTCTACTCTATAGTTCATCATCAGATATAGTGCATATCTATTATACAGAAGGTTGTAGCCTCCACCATTAAGTAGTGAGCTTTTGGATAGTGAGTCCACCACCCCTAATAGGGTTATTTGTAAAATACTCCTAACAGGGTCCGACCCTTAACCAGGTCACTATACTTATTGCATTGTAAAGTAAAACTCCAAATAGGGTTGAAATATCTTCTAATAGGGATTAATATAAACAAGTATAGTTCATTATGGGTGCTAATTCCCACCGGGGTTTTTAACACTTGGTTTCCCCATAATCAAATTGTGTGTTGTGTACTGTGTTATCTGATTAAGCATTTACTTTGTTGTATTCTGAAGTTAAAGAAGTAAAGTTATTGATAACTGATTCACCCCCCGTCTCAGTTATCCTTTGGGACTATTCTAACAATTGGTATCGGAGCCAAGCGCCTTGGAGAAGAATCCTAATAGATTAAGGTAGATCAGATGTCTTACTTTAGAAAAGAAAGCCCTAAGTTCGATGGAGAAAATTATCTAGATTGGAAAAACAAAATGATAACACATCTACAGTGTGTTGGCTTTGAGATCTTTTAAATTGCTACACAAGAAGTTGTGATTCCATCTCTGAAAGACCTTGAAAAGGATGATGCTAATAATAGAAAAAAGGAAACATTTACCAATAATGCTATTTCCAAACAAGCCCTAATCATCACCTTATCCAATAGTGAATTTTCTAAGATCAATAAAATTGATAGAGCATATACCATATGGAAGTATTTAGAAGATATGTTTGAAGGAGATATTCAAGCAAAGAATGCACGCAAGAAGACATGGAAAAAGAAATACAATAGTCTTGAGATGTTACCTGAAGAGAACATTAGAGCTTACAATCAAAGGATAAATGAAGCAATCTCTGGAATCAGAAACAATGGTGGAGAAATATGAGAAGAAGACATAATGGACAAGTTGTTAACTACTTTAAAATCTGACTATGAAAACAAGATAAGTATCCTAGAGGAAACCATGCAATTCTCACAAGACTTCAAGAGAGAGACTTTGATTAGAAAAATATCTGTATTTGAGATATCAAGATTGAAGACTGAACCTAAAAGGGAAACAAATTTCAAAGCCTTAGTCCATGGTAAGAAATCCTTACACATCTCTAGTCATAATGAGAAATAAGAAGTTGATGAAGAACTAGAAGAAATCATTGCTATGATTGCTAAAAGAGAAAATAAAGGAAAGGGAAAATATGAAGGACAACTTCCATTCAAATTCTTTTCATGTAACAAGATTGGTCACTTTGCATCTAAGTGTCCCATAAGAGTCAAGAAGTTTAGATCTGATTACAAACCCAAATATAAGAAGGAATGCTATCATGCTGAAGAAGGTGTAACTGATGAAGATTTAGGAGAAGATGAAATTGGATTCGTTGTTCTTAGAGACATGGAAACATTTCTTGAGGAAATGGACATTGTAGATGTAAAGGAAGAACAAGAGTTAGCTTTAATTTCCAAAGCAGACATCAGAACTGATTGGATCATTGACAGTGGATGTTCCCATCATATGATAGGTGACAAAGATAGATTTTTTCATTTAGACAAATACAAAGGTGGTATAGTTAGATTTGGAGATAACACTCCTAAACCTATCATAGGCAGAGGTTCTATCACTTTGGATGGAAAGAACAAGACAGATGATGTTCTATATGTTGATGGATTACATCATAACTTGCTGAGTGTTGGACAACTACTTGACAAAGGTTATCATTTGGAGTTCAAAGACAACAAGTGCATCATTAACAACAAGGATGGAGACATGATTGCATCAAGCTCCAAAACAAAAGAAGGGAGGGAGCCAGTGATTTGTGAAAAGTACAAAAAGAATGGGATGGTTTGGAAACATGTTGTGAATGGTGGTTTGAGACCATTTCTAGAGAATCTCCATGGCTCCAGTCTGAATATCACTGATTATTTCACCAAGAACTAGAAGGATGGGGAAATCATCCTCTCGGGGAAGAAGGTCAAAATTGATGAAAACAAAATTGGGGAAATTACTAGACTTTCTATGGAAGGGGCCAAGTTATTCTATAAATTTAAGTTCTCTAATGAGGTAGTCATTCATTCCCCACAACTAATGAAGAAATAGAGGCTCTTGGGAAAATTTCCAATAGCTACTTTGAAACTAGAAATGTCAAGAAGTTGTGGCGGGAAGCTCTCAAGGTCATGATGGAGTATATAACTATGGAAAACCAATTTACCAGAGTATATGTGTATCAATTTTTCCTCCTTAACTACACACACCATAAGTTAAGGGTTTCTTTCCCTTATTATCTCTTTTTCTCCATGAAAAAAAATATTAAAGAATATAGAAAGAGTCCTAAGAATAACCCATTCTTGCATGTTGGTTTAATCTTGTTAATTCATGAACACATTTTTGGCCTTTCGTCCCTTTCTAATCCCTTCATGGCTTCAGAATTGGAAGGGTATAATACTAATGTCAGCATGAATGAGGAGGATGGGGCTTGGTAAATAGACTCTGATGAGGAAGATTCTCCTTCCTCTAAGAAGGCTGCTAAGGATACCCCTCAGACTAAATCCTTGTCTAAAATGAATCTTTGAGAAAACCCTCATTAGTACCCCTCATAAAGATAAAGACAAGGAGAAACTTCCTCCTAATGAGAGGCTTGTTTCATACTCTAAAGCTACTCTTGAGGATACCACTCATGCCCATGTTTCTTCAAATGACTCCTATACATCCTATCTTCCTAATGATAGAGAGAAAAGGCATAGATTTCTTGGAGACCTCAAGCTGGAAGACCATTACTTTAAACCTAATCATGAATATTGTGATGATATTTATGTCATATCCAAAAATATCTCTGTAGATTGTGTTGGTTAATTAGATGGTTTTTCCATGAGAAGAAATATCTTAACCTAAAAAATAGAGTTGTTTCCAATAAGTTAGATGAAATTGTGACTAAAGGGGTTCCACAGATGTCACTAGTATGTTGTGGATGGAGGAAGAAAATATGTCTATGGATGAATTTTTTTACAGAATAGTGGAGTTAATGGATAAGATGAAAAATGATAATGAAAAGAAGATTAAACATCTATAAGGTTAAATTGGAAAAATTAGGTAGTTCATGAACATTATTTTCGAGGTTAGTCATAAGGTTATAAAGAAAACTGCCACCACTATAACCACCATGGTTGATAAGTTGGATAAATCCAAAAAAGGATGTTTCTTGTGGACCTACAAGAAAAGAAGGAAAAAAAGAAGAACGGTGATTCTGGACCTACCAAAAGAACTAGAACCAATTTCAAGAGGAAGGAAGACTTCTCTTTGCAGGATCTTTAAGAAATGAAAAAGGTGGCCTAGGACATGCTCAACCTGGAGGGCAAGGTTGTAGACACTCTTAATTCTTTTGGTTAGTCTCGTTTCTTTCTAGTTTTTTGGGTTAGATTGGTTATTTTTTTGTATTGTATTTTATTTTGTTTCTGATGTCTTTCAATGGATGGTTCTTTTGTAGTTGGACTTTTCATGAAACCATGTTTTAGCTTTTTATTTTAATCTGTAAACTTGGTGGTTTTGGGTCCCTATGAAACCTATTTTTCCTTAATAAAAAACAATCTCAATATCTGATTCAAATAGTTACCAATTCACTTTATTATCTAGGAGTTTTGACCTTACTACAATTCTAATATCTTCTTCCTTTGTTTCTACAACATATACTAGTATATCATACTAAGCACAAATAGTTGTGAGTTGATCAACATGTTTGTTCTTTTTTCTAAGAGTGCTCTAAATATTGAAGGCCCCAAATCCTTATAAAAGGTCCCAAACTCTGTGGTTGTCTATAATAGAAAATGGTGAGAAATGTTAGGATGTAGATCACTCACTAAATCAAATTTTGCATTAGAATACATACCCACCCTTAAACAAACCTAATTAGCTCAACCCAAAAAGAATAAATGGGTGATAATGAAAGATCTAAGTGAAAAGGGGGATTTGAGTATTCCTTATTGAATAAAGTGTGATTATGTGATGTGACTAATGTATAAATGATGAAATAAATATAGATATGATATGTGAAATTAAGTTCAAGAGGGAAATAGGAGGAATGAACTCACCTTGAAAACAAGAGGAGGAAGATGGACCTTTAGATCTTATTTTGACTCCTAAAATATGAGTTTGATCTAGGTAGGCTTGTCCAAGATGAGGGTGTAAATTTCAACCTTGTCCTTTTAACTCCAAATCTGATAACAATTTCAGGGTGCCTATTGTTGATGGGACTTTGTGACCGATCCACCAATAGAGTGTAAGTTGTAACCAGGTTCTGGCCAACTTTTCCTGTAAAGGTTGTCTAGGGAATAAATTCTTGGGGCCTTCAAGAATGTGAGAGTCAGGTCTCAATAGTGTAGGAGATAAGTTGGAAGTGTGACTATTTTGTTTGAGGGTATAGCTGGCTTTCTTGCCTCATCTTCTCAAGGCATTTCATTTGGTTGGGGTTCCTGCAAGCATTTGGATTATCAAAGAAACTTCAAAAGATACACCAGGGTTAGAAGTATTCCCTTCTATCTATAGTTGTGAAAATACATTTAAAACATCAACCAAGCTCTAACATGCTACACTAAATATTGAATGCATACAGAACCATCAGCTCATACATATTCAATAGAAAGGGGAAAAGAAGGTCATTAATATAATTAAAACATTAGAGAAAGGGACATTAGAAACATATAGGACAAAAGAGTATTAACGCAGAGATCAAAAGATGAACAACAACATTGCAATAATCCTTCCTTCGTCATTAATGGTTTTCCAAGTGGTGCGTACAATAATGGCTCCAAGGGAGCATCTATCTACTGAGAGATTATAAGAACTAAGGAGACTTGAACTCTACAACTACAAGAAAATGGAATGCTAAAAGAGCTATAGCTATGGACTACAAAATCATCAATTCTACTGACCTTTTGAATGAGGTCAGACTTATTATTTATACACATGTGTTTTCCCTAAAACTAACCTAGCTTAATTTTACACTCAATAATAAAATGTATTTTCTAGTGGTTGGTACTACCTGCACCATGTTACAACAACCTTGAGAAGAGCAGAATTTTGATAGATCAACAGAAGAAGACAAGAAAAGAGGTATGGAAGAATCAGCCTCTAGAAGAGAGCCAGAGGGAGAATAGAAGAAATTTGATCCCCTGGGGATCATGGCTACATGCCTCATAAATATAAAAGCAACTCACTATCGATGCACCAGGTGTTATGCTGGAGCGACGCCTTGGGAAGATGACCTGTCAGAACCATCCCTCAAGTTGACGTGCCTTGTTGGGGTCACCTCCTTTTTGGCACCCTTATTAATTGCTTGATAATGACTGGTTGGCTCCAGGGAACCTAGATGTAGGTCATTGAAATAATACAAAATTGTTGGATCTGGGACTTCGGGATCTGGGAGCTTGCACTCAAAGAATAAAGAATGTTCACATGATATCCTTCTAGTGAAAACCTCTAGGATCTAGAGAACCTTATTGTCCTTTACTATTTTTAAATTGTTCCAAAACTTGGCTTATGCCATCCTCATCTATATCCTTAATACCGTCCCACCAGCCACAAATAGCCTCTAGCTTCTCTTCAACTTCTCCAGCCCTGTTCAGGAATTCATCTACTATCTTCATGACATCATGTGCCTAGAGCATCATCTTAGATAATATTGATAACCTTCCTCTATCAAAGTTCTCGACAGACTGATATAGGGATTCCATGAACTCATCATACTTACTAAGGACATAGTCCTCTGAGGTGCATGTTCTGGTGGTGAAGGGGTCAACTTGTGACACCCATACCACAAATTCTTTGAATAGGCCCAAAGGATACTGGGCCGCAGTTACCTTTTCTCTTAGGGCCTTAACTAGTTGCTTGCATACCTCAATCTTGAGGCCAAGTCTAGAATACCAACCCCGGAGGGAGTCATATGATTCTTCCCCCAAAATTCCTGGCTCTATGACAGCTTCTTTCCTAGCATTGAAGACCTCATCCAACCTGGCCTTCCATCTTTCATAATTTTCTAAGTCTTTCTCCCTTAGGACAGCGGAGACGTTTTCCTGACTAAGGAGATTACTGATCAGATAGAGTTCTCAGAGTGACATAACTAAAAATTTCCTTACGATGGCTATATTCTTGGTGATCCACCCATCCATATCCTAGAACTTCTTCTTCATGGACTTGAAAGCATCCACATCACCTTGTGCAAGTAGTAATCTAGAGGTAGAAGCTTTAGGGTGGATCTCAGACAGGGAATGTGTGAGCTCTGTCAGAAGTGTGAGGATATTTGCATTGGTTTCCCTTTCCTCCAACTTTTGGGTCTATTTATCATATCGGGCCTCAACTACTTTTGTGGCCTCTCTCAGC
This sequence comes from Thuja plicata, assembly GCA_018584345.1. NCBI lineage: Eukaryota > Viridiplantae > Streptophyta > Pinopsida > Cupressales > Cupressaceae > Thuja > Thuja plicata. The sequence goes on along the minus strand of MU224332.1, from coordinate 797,401 downwards.
AGGTCCAACTCACCTTGCTTATCTCTCCTCCCCAGTGTTACCTTTGTGATCGCATAATCCTCAGGCCTTATTGCGGTTGTATCTATGTTTGGCAGAGGTGTTGTAATTATCACAACTTTACTTCTTGTTAGATCAGTCTGGAGGGTATGGATTATCCAGGCCTTCTTAGGCTTCTTTGCCTCTACATTTTGGGCCATCATTTTGGCCAAGGAGAGTGGAACACTTGTTGCAACCACCAGGGCCTTCCTCTTTCTAGATTCCACCAGCCATTGGGGTAGCTGGGGCAGCTTTGTTGCCAAGATGTGGGTATCAGGACTCCCTTCAGAGTCTAATAGTGAATTCCTGGTATTTGTAGTGCCATCTGGCTCTTTCTATTTTTCCTATTCCTATTCCCTCTCATGTTCTCCGAAGGCCTCAGTATTTTCTTCCATGTTGGCATCATCTTTCATTATGTATGGGGTTTCTCCTCCGTTAGTATTAGCATCACCTATATTTTCAGGGATTTCCCCATCCTTCTCACCATTGGGCGAGTTAACATTTGTATCTTTGGGGGTCCTTGCCTCATCCTATTGCTATTTTTATTCCTCAACATTATTCATCAGGATATCTTCCTCCATTGGAATGTCTTCTAGAGGTGGCAAAGGCATCTAACCTAGGTTTAATGTTTGGGCTGCCGTGATCACCTTCCCCCAATGTACTCCGGGGCAATTGGTCACCCAGAGTAACCAAAGGAATTTGGAGCATGATGAATGGGGGTATGATTAATCCTATGGGTTTGGTTTCCCCAATCATTGGTTGCTTATCTGATGTTTGCCTTGGTTCATCCTCAGTCCCTTGGACTGGTGTTTTATTCTTCTCATCTTTCTCCTTTTGCATTTCTTCCCGGACTTCCTGTTCTGTGGAAACTTCTTGCTCTGGGACTTCCTTCTCAGTAGGAATCTCCTCTTTTTCCTAAGCAGTGATCTCTTCTACCACATGATCTATATCCCCATGTAGGTTCATAAGCTCATCCATCCCAAAGATATCATCAAAGTCATCATGTAGGGGAGATGTATCTAAACTATTCTCAAGTTTAGGGGAACCCAGACTGACATCTACTAGGGGTATGTTAGGCATACTAGGGCCTATGTCTATGCTTTGGGTGGGGTTCACCTTCTGACTCTTCTTTCTTTGTTGTGGGGCCCTGATATCCATAATACTTGTAGACTCTACCTTAGTGAAAGTCTTCCTTCTCATCAGTATGGCCAATGACGGGGATCCCGTCGGGTGAATAGAATCTACCAGAGTTGTGAGGAGGCCCTGAGATAGTTGTTTACTTATCCTCTAGCTTTTCAGCCTTGACACCTCCATTTTCTCTTGTACTTGCACCATTATGGGGAGAAAACCCTTGGGAGATATTTAGGCTGAGGTATCTTCTATCTCCTTCCCCTTTCTTGTGATGGGTCCTGGATCTCTTAATGTTGAGGTGGACCTTAGAACAATTGGTCCTTTCTGGGTCCTCCTTGGACACACCTACTCAAAATACTTGTGGCTATTTTCTATAATGGGGCGACATACTCCCTCAATTGTTAAATATTCTGGGGTGGCCCAATCCACCTGAGGGAGATCCAATTTATCTAATCCTTGTTCTTTGTATAATGGATCCTCCAGTGGCCTATCATCTGAAAAAACCCTCGAGAAACCCTAAAGGTAGATGGCTTTCATCAATCCTTTAGACATCTGCAAGTGTTGGCAGGCCGAGAGATCAAAACTATCCTGACAATCTGCCAAAAAATCTTCAATATCCTCTTTGTGTGGTGGGGACACCGGGGAAGTGCTATTGCTATCTTACCCAATGGATTAAATTTTTTTTTTGTATGGTGGAATTCTACCAGTCCCAGACTCTTTAGTTCATTTTCTGCCTCCTTTGTTGTGGCTAGACTACAAGAATAGTTCCCACAAGAGATTGAGAATGGAACATTGGTAACCTTCTCTAATGTGAAGAGGGCATCCAGCTCTAGAATTTGTCTGCAGAACTCTAAAAGAATAATTCTATCCCCGCAATATCAAGGAAGAAGATAGGGTTTCCTAGAGAAGTTGGTCACCTGAATATATGTGTGCTACTAGAATTGAATAAAGTAATTTTTGTAAGAACTCACCAAGCTCATCTCCTCTTGTAATAACCAATATCTGGAATCCCGAGTAAGTGTCAAAATTTTTTGGTAAATGAAGGCATCATTTACCCTGCAAAAATATGGGAAGATTCATTCCCAGTGGACCTGGGGATAATGATCCCATGGCATTAACTAGTTGGGCTTGTTCCCAATAATGCCCATTGTCTGTAAACCCTAAAAGGTAGGTCTCTATTGGGCTAGTTCCTATAGTACATAAGAATTCATGTGGAACCTAAAGGTCTGGAGGACACTCTTCAGCTACGTGTCCACATGGTTGGCGATGATGGCCTCCCAATTGAATGTCTAATTGTGGGTGGTGATGCAGTAGAGAAAGTAATACATCCATGCTAAGAATTCTTAGGCATAGGGCTCTCTAAAGAGCCTGCATATGAATATGATACCTGCTTGAATAGGTTCTTTAAAATCCCCGTGGGGAATCTCCAACTTCATCTTTTTATAGTCCTTCCTTGGGGACTTTAGCCAATGGGTTTTGAGATGTTATCGGGAGAGAAGGGAAGCTTCTTCAAACTCCTTTAATGATGTGTCCTAGGGGAGAACCATAGCTCCCTTGAATTGAGGGATCCCCAACCCTGAAGAAAAATTTGTTGTGTCCAGATTGACGATAGTCGCTGGATAGTTTAACGAATGGGGATCGGCGAGAAAGACAACCCAAGTGGAGGCATTGTAGATTTTTTCCAATTGGAGTATCAGCTTCAGTGCTTGCACTGAGCAGGGAAAAATTGCAACTTTGATGATCCCAGAGGTGGCCAAGTATTTTTCCATATCATCTCCGGTGGTCCTCTATTGGTAGATGGCTTGGACCAAGCCCTACATTTCAGCCCATAATCTGGGATCTGTGCCTGTTATATCTTGCAACTTAGAGTCCACCTTAGACCCTACAAGAGCACCCTCCTTTAGGTACTTGGAAGTTAGAGGCAGCTTGGCTAGAATATTTTCGGCCTTAGTTTTTGTAGCTACTCAGGTGGAGGTAGTTGGCAGCTCTGGGTTATCAGGAGGGGTGATCAGTTTAGATATTTTGATCAATCTATCTGCAACCTGTAAGACCAGATAATTGTCAATACATGATATGATAAAAATAATACTTCAAGGACTCTATGGAATTCACCACCATTTCGCACCTGCTCAAAAGCGTTAGCATGCATCAAAAATCCTGGAATGTTTAAAGTTAATAAGGATCAGATTATAAAAAACACTCGGAGGCTTCGGGGAATTTTTTTAGGTGACAAAAATGGGATGAAGACCCAGGGGCTTCTCAGTACCTGGATTCTGGAAGAACTAGCCATTGTCGACATGACCGGTGGAGAGCAATACTTGGCTGACATGGGTCATTACGTGGCCACGTGACAGGCGGCGTAAAATGCATTAATGGTGACAACTGGGCTGACATAGGGGAATTAAATGCCAGATGGGATGGGATTTGAATTCCCAATTTGGAAAATTAATCTTTCCATTAAGATGATTTGATAGAGGAGAGAGAAAGTCACCATGGCTCAAACTAAGGAGGTGTCAAGTTTGAGTTGTGGCAGAGACTTCTTTGACAAGCTCGACATTTGGTTTGGATGTGATAGAGCGCAATGAGCTTGACATAGATAGGGGAATACACATATAATATACACTAAATATATAGGATTCAAATCACTATGAGGGCCAAAGAACAACTCGCAAGATGATCGCAAAAACAAATGTATATATAGGTATACACAAAAAGCTACACAATTTACAGAATGTATAGGAAGACTACAATATATACACAATATATAGAAGAACTTACATCATTCTACACTAATGTACAAAATATACATTAAACTACAACTGTACAGAGGGTGGATAACCCTATGGTAGAGCCAACCCACCAATGGGAGGTGAATGAAAAGCCAGTGCAAAGATGTGGCAAAATGAAAACAGAACCAAAAACAAAAACCAGACAAAAACAAGATAGACAAGCAAGAAATAGAACCAAAAAATAGAGAGGAGAGAGCCAAAGGCCTACCTGGGAACATGAGGAATGCAGGAAAGATGAGCATGGGAGATGCTATGCAACAAGTTAATGTTCAATTGACCATGAACAAGCACTACAAATCACTGTTTAATCAACCACCAAGCACAAGGAGAAAAACACTGTTTAGATTGCCTTAATTGCCTTTGAATCACTCAAATTTTTCTAAGTGTTTGATCACGGTAAATGTGAAAATGATAGGTAACTTCTATTTATAACCCCAGGGTAAAAATGTATTGCATTCCTTCTACAAAATACAAAAAAGGCAAACCTCTGGACCCCTGGCCCGAGGATTCCATGTCGCCACATCTTCTCGCAAAACAAAACATGATGACAAAGAATCCCAGAGTCTGGGGTCCAGTCGACTCAAAAGAACAAACAAACTCCTGGACCAGGTCCTGCAGACCAAAGAAGATAGAAGAAAAATAAAAAAAACCCTCGTGGGAGTAAAGCCAGGAGGGAAACAAAAGAAAACAAAGGATAAAGCAATACCAAAAAAGGGGAACCCAACATTTTTCCTACAAAATGTAGGGACGGGTATGCAGGGCATAACACCTATGACTATTAGTGATATTCCTAAATCAAAATCCAAAACTCCATTACCTTCTCCTACACATAGATAAGAAGGGGAAAATTTTGTGGGAAGAGGTTTTCCTTGGTCAAAACCCTATTTAGGAATTAACCTTGAAATTTATTTTAAATTGCATAGTGAAAGATGAAATGGTGTCTAGATCTGAAACATAAATCACCTTCTACCTCAATGATGCAATGCCTCTTTGGATATGATCACAAGTGTTGATGCAATAGCTTGAAATCCAAAAAAACCCAATAGGAAATCATGAAACCAAACCATTAAATGATGGATGTTGTGCATTTTTCCACAATGTTTGTTTGAAGAAGAAAGAGAAGAAGATGACTTGATAGATGAATGTAGATATCCTTCCTTAACGTTAAACTCCTTTCTTGGATTCAAATGGGGAAATAAGCTAGATCTATGGAAGGAAATGCCTTGAATGCATAATGGAAATGAAGGTTTGAAATCCTTGATGGCTCTTTATGGCTTCATTTCACTTGAATTCTTGATGGGCTTGAATGCTTGATGATGAATACCTTCAATAATGGATGTTTTCTTGGACTTGAATTTCTTGAATGCACAATGAATGTATGATATCTTGCATGTGTATTTACTTGCAATAATATATCATGGCTGTGAAAATAAGAGGGATAGGTCTCCTTTTATACACATTTTGGTGCTCAGATTCTACAAGGAAGACCCTAATAAAATATTTGGAAGATAAACCCCCACATTGGTCCTAAAGCTCACTTTGACAGAATTATCTAGGACAAGGCTAACCTAGTTGACCTAGTCCAAGATAAGGACAACTTGGTCAACCTATTCCTGATATTATTTTTCAAATTTATCCCAACTTTTAGGGGAGTGTGCGAAAAAGGGGTGGTGAAAGCCACAATATGCCAGTAAATTAGGGCAAATCTGAAAATCTAAAAATGCAAGCAAAGGACCTAGGTGGAAGATGAATTATGGGATAGGATGAAAAATGGGAAATCATGCATATAAGTTAGAGAGGTATGAGAGAAATAGAGGCTATTTAGAGAAAGAGGTGATTTCACAAATAATAACATATTCACTACAAATAGACACACACTATGACATGCAAACAAACATCCATTTCTGCAATCAGGCACATGAATGAGACAAAATGACAGGGGACAGAAGAATATCCACAAACTCATCTAAATTAGATCATCCATAGTAGTACACAATATTTTAGAAAGAAAGAGGGCTCAAGAACTCCAAGTTCATTCCAATACCAATCTCTGTATTATATTTCAATAAGGGAAGTACAAACAAGAAGACCCAGGGATAGAAAGAATGTCACAAACAACCTTTGCAATATTTTCAATTCAATGAGATAACTAACACATGAAAACTTAGGGGCAGAGAAAATGCCACAAAAGTCTTACAGTAGCTGGAAAAATCTAAGCTAAAAGTATTGAAAACTAACTTATATACACTACTCCTTTAGCACACAGGCTCAGGAGTCAATCTGATTCTTAAATTAGGGTTTCAATAGATCTTGCATAAACAATGCAAAAACCCTAACTCTATCAATTATACTTATAAATGCCATTGAGAAATATGTTGTTCAATTATAGTTTCCTTCAAGTCTTTTCTTATCACCATTAATGTGCCTTGAGAAGTCGGCTCGACCCATCTCTCTGTCTGTAGCTTGAAATGTTGTGCCACCGTCAATCTTCTAAGAATTAGATATTTGAATATTTGAATATTTTAAATGAGAAATAGTCACAAGTGGCAGGAGATGATCTTATGAATGGTTTAGAAATCTTTGACCTTTCCATTTAAAACACAGCCATCAATCTCCATCTTCTATTCATTACTATCTTTGTCTTTAACCCCAACTTTACTCCCCTTGAACTCTGGTTACCCAAAAACCTTTATATCACTGAGTCAGGATATCATTTCTTTAACCCTGAGTTCCTTTGGAGACTTGGCAAATACCATTGGATTAGATCAATATCAGGCAGCAAGCGCTAAGTCACTAAATCCTTAGAGAATATTCCATTTTATATTGAGACAATGTGACTGAAGTGGTCTCATAGTCACTGAACAATATGGGAATATTCCTTTACCTTTATGCAACTAAGAGACTAAGGCAAAAATAGAAATGTGCACATGATTTCAAAAGAACTTAAGTCACTAGAAAAGGTAATGATGAATTAGAACAAGCTTGGGATAACTAGGGCTTTATCAAATCTGCATAGGGTTTTCATACTTAAGCTCTTTTCCATGAACAAGGAAAAATTGGAGGCCTGGAGATATATGTAGAGCTGACCAAAACATGGAAAGAAACCATACAAGTTGAGCTCTACCCTTGTGGGAGCCTCATTTACTTCACCTATAGCCAAGATTTGCATAATGGGGAAATTTTGGATAACATTTTGGCAATTTTTGCAGGATTTCTGCCTGCTAGACATTGAGAACTAGTGGCTTTCAAAATCCATTGGGCAGAGGAGTCATCACTAGTATACCAGATCAGAGACCTCTGGGAAGGAATTGAGATTTTAGCTAGGAAGAGGAAAAACTAACTATGCAGAAGAACTTCTTGGAAAGTAGGAAACTAACCTAGAAAATAGGGACAGAAAATAGGGAAACATATTTACCAATATTTATAAGGAATGACAAACCTCAAAACAAGGTTTCAAGTGGAATCCATTAAGGGAAATGGGAAATGGATATCCTCCAAGAGTAGATAACTAGAAATCATTATGCTCCTTGCACTCAGTGATGATGAATGGAACTCCTTAGAAAGAATCAAATTTAGTATGTATGCTAGGCTTGGTCTTGAACTCATCCCATTTGAGGACTACATCCCCAATTTTGAAATTTCTAGCCCTAGCTCTTTTATCAAAAAATTTCTTTGTTTGCGTTTGATGGAATTCCATATCTTTCATGGATTTATCTTTGTGTTCCTCTAATTCCATAATTAGAGCATACCTAATTTGCAAAGGATCTCCTTCTTCAAACAATACATATTGATTAGCTAAGTCCAAAGTTGGCAGTTCAGTTGAAATGGACAACGTAGTCTCTCTTTTGTACACTAACATGTAAGGAGAATTCTTAATGATACTTTTTGGGGTAATTATGTCTAACCATAAGGTAGATTTCAATTTGGTGTTCCAATCTCTTTGGTTATCTTGTAGGGTCTTCTTGATTATCCTAATCAAGTTCTTATTAGTTGATTCTGCCAAACCATTTCCCTGAGGGTAATAGTTTGAACTTGTGTTCAAGTGAACACCATGTTTGATTTCCCACTCTGAGACTTTGAGGCCTGTGAAAGCTAATGTATTGTCTGAAATAATGGAGTTTGGGACACCAAATTTGTGAATTATATCATCATAAAAAATCAAGACAACATTCTCATTTTCTTCTTTCAATGCAACTGCCTCTCTCCATCTAGTGAAATTATCTATTGAAATAATTATCCATTTATGGTGTACACTAGATGGAGGGTTAATCATGCCAATCAAATCTATGCCCCATCTCATGAAAGGTTTCTCTGTTCTGATGGGTTGAAGGGGCAAGGCTGCAAGCCTTTCTTTTGCTGCAAACATGACACACTTGATGCATTTTCTTACATAATCATGACTATCCTTGAAGATAGATGGCCAATAGTATCCAGCCCTCATGATCTTAAAAGTAGTAGTCCTAGGATAGAAATGACCTCCAGAAGGTCCATCATGAAATTTAAATAGGACATTTTCTATCTTTTCTAAATCAATCCATCTCAAAAGGACACCATTGTGGTCCGTTCTAAAATAAATTTCATTTATCAGCACAAAGGGAATGGATTGTAATCTATTGTACCTTTTTTTTTCTAAATCTATATCTACAGGGCATTCCCCTATTTTCAAGAAATGAATCATCTTAGGAAACCAACTTGCTTCCTTGGCATTATCTTCTCTTGAATGCACAACTAGAAATGCATTCTCTTTCTATTATTATCTTAGGGTATCATCCTCTATCAGTTGCTCACATAAGCCTCTCCCTCTGATTAGTTTAGTTATTTGGACATCAATTTCATATTTAATGACTTTGGTAATCCAACCAGCTCTTTTTTCATTTAGGTCTCTAGAAAGAAAGAACTCTTTGACACTTGTATGAGTGACCCTTAGTTGTACTTTTCTCTTGTTTAACAGATGTATGAATTTATTTAGGATTTTGACCACAGAAAGCACATGTTTTTCTACAAAGGAATGCCTTTGTTCATATTCTTCTAAACCTTAGCTAAAGAAAGCAATAGGTTACTCCAATCCTTTAGAGTTTTCATGAGTTAATATTGTAGAAATAGCATCTCATCCTCCAAAAGCATAAAGGATAAACTCCTTACTGAAATCATGATTCAATAGGGTAGGAGCTTCTGTTAGAGCCTCTTTGATAGCTTGAAAACTGGCTTTCCCTTCTTTGCTCCAATAGAAAGATGTATTCTTCTTCAACAATGTTGTCAAAGGCTTTAAAAAGTCTATAATATTAGGCAAGAAATACCTAACAAATTTAATCCTTCCTATGAAAAATTGAAGAATTTTATTCTTATGTGGGAGTGGGAGCTCTAAGATAGCTGCAATCCTCTCAGGGTCTATTGTAATTCCTTTCTTGAATACTATATATCCCAGCAGTTTCCCTTCATGAACCGCAAACACACATTTCTTGGGATTAAGAGATATCCCAAAATCTCTACATCTTTCAAATATCCTCCTCAAATGTTTGATATGATCTGCTGCATGCTTAGAATAAATAGTTATATCATCTAAGTAGACCGGTACAAACTTATACATGAGGACTTTAAAGGCTGTATCCATTGCCTTTTGAAAAGTAGCACTTGCATTAGACAAACCAAAGGGCATCTTTTGATAATCCATGGTTCCCCACTTGGTTTTAAATGCACTCTTATATTGATCTTCTTCATGAACCAGGATTTGATTGTAGCCCAGACAACCATCCAGTAATAAAAATCTCTCAGACCTAGAGACACATTGCAAAATTTGCTCCATAGATGGCAGTGGATAGAGGTCCTTTAGGGAGGCCCTATTAAGGTCTCTGAAGTCAACACATAATATGAGTTCCCCATTATTATTCCTAAAAAGAACAAGGTTGGAAACCCAACTAGTATGCTTGATGCGGTAAATTACACTACTTTTAATTAATTTGAGCACCTCTTTGTGCATAAGTGGTTCAAGTTTGGTGTTGACAGGCCTTTTCTTCTGTCTGACTGGTTTGGCATTAGGCTCTAGCTCAATTGTATGTTGGGAAAGTCCAAGATTGAAACCCTTGAGGTTTTCATATTATTAGGTAAACATGTTGATAAACTCTTTGAATAACTGAGTATAGGTATCTTTCTCTAGATTAGTGTTTACCTTCCCAAACTTTAAGGTTTTACCTGTTTCCAGTTCTAGATCAGTCCAATGTTCTTGCTGAACTACCAGGCCAAATTTACTCTTTTGTACTTGGTCATCTGTGTTGAAGATAGATTCCAGGGTGACAAGCCTCTTAGGCATCTTACTAGACCTTAGATGTACTATCTGATCATCATAATTTTGCATCAACTTGTCTTGATTGTGCTCAGAAAAATATATTCCTGATCAAATAAGAACTGTAGAATTTTCTCATCATTTATTGAACACTTGCCAATTAACATCATTGTCAGGGATAGAGGGCCTGACAATCACTTTGATATGTTTTTGATCCTTCTCTTTTAAAACACTATTAGGAATTTCATACTGGGATCCTACAATAGCTAATTTGTCTACATTCTGATTTAATTTTCTAGGGATGGCAACAATATTGAAAGCATGGAAATATTCTATATCATCCCAAACTCTATGCTTATATGCTCTCATTTTATCATTTTTTGTTGTACTTACCCCTCTTACTTGGCTAACTACCATCTCACTGCCACCATATACCTTCAAACATTTGATACCTCTCTTTCTATCCCACTCCAATCCATTTACTAGGCTCTCATATTCCGTAGTGTTACTAGTGCAAGAAAAACTAAACCTAAAAGCTGCATAATGTTTCTCACCTCTCTGAGAGACTAGCATAGCACCAACACTAGTACCATGTCTACTTCTAGAACCATCAAAGTATGGTTCCCAAGCTTGGTTTCTCTAATATTCTAGGTCAGTGTCCATTCTAAAAGATTTGGCTCTATGAATCCACTCTCTTGTATCAAGTAATTTCCAAAACCAGCATCCCAAATAACATTGGCTTGGGCCTCAAAGTATGAGCGGGAGAGGAGGAGACCAGGAGGCTGGAGGGAATTTGAATTCCCCTATGGGCGCGAAACCTACTGGAGGAGGAGTGTAGTCAAATCTAGGAGGTGGTAGCAGGAGCTTCAAGGTAGGAGAAAAGGAAGCGGAAGGGGAAAAAGACCCAGACCATCATCGCCCTCGAGAAGGAGGAAAATGGGATATTTTGAATAATGAAACAAGCGGGAAAGTGTTCTCTGGCAATGCTCAGATGATATCCATGCTAGTGAGTTAGGAAAAGGTTAAAGAGGTAGCTGGGGAGGGCTCCACAAAAGAGACAAGGAAGGAATCCCCTCTATCGAGATTCCAAATCTCTGAAGATGTACCAAAGATAAAGAAAAGTGAAGGTAAGTCTTCTGAAGCAAATGATGGTCAACCTTTAGGTAAAAATAATGCTAATGGAAGTTGGTCCTCTCTTTTTGGTGTGAAACCCACTGGAAAATCTTCCTTTCCCCTAGTTGACAATACGTCTGTGCCTGAGAAAGGTCTTTTTAGCATTTCCCTTCTTGATTCTCTGATTGATCACACTGTAGCCCTTATGAAGAATACGCTTATAGGAAAATTTTTGGGTCCAAGACCTAACATTGATATAGTTAGGGCCTTTCCTACAAGGAAATGGAGGTTAAAAGGCCAAGTTGATATTGCAGCCCTTCCAAAAGGTTTTTTCACGTTTGAGTTTTCTAGCTCTGAAGATCTTTCTACAGTTCTGTGTGGGGGCCCATGGTTGTTTGGGAAATCGTCTTTATCTCTTCAAAAGTGGGGGAAAAATATGGACCTCAATATGGATATGTTTGAATCAGCCCCAGTTTGGGTAAGATTCCAGGGACTTCCTCTGGAATACTGGCACGAAGATGTCTTCTCGGGTTTGGCTCGCTCATTTGGGGAACTCTTAACCATAGATCCAATGACAGCCGCAAAGACTAGATTAGTCTATGCTAGAATATGTGTTAAAATCAATCAAAAGACAGATCTTCTGGAAGTTATCTCTATCAAATCTAAGCTGGGAGCCTATAATCAAGTAGTGGAGTATGAAACTGTCCCATTTTCCTTCTTTACCTGCAAAAAATCTGGTCATTGGGCAAAACAATGTCCCCTAAATCATTCTATTAAAGCTAAAAAGAAAGAACTAAGGGCTGTCTGGAAAGAGAAAATACCTCCCTCCCTTCCAGACCCAGTGAGTGTTTTG
>MU224332.1:770930-781312 GCA_018584345.1 Thuja plicata | reverse complement strand
TTGGTTAAAAGAGGTTTCTATCATGTTAATATATGCAGTCTTTGTATGGACCAAGCTGAATCCTGTGATCACCTTATGATTCACTGTAGTTTTACTAGGAAGATCTGGTCTTTGGTTTTTCAAAATTAGAATTTGGCCTGGATTTTCCCAAATTCTTGGTAGGCCTTTGTTACACAATGGAGATGCCCTTTTGAAAATGAAATGGTTAGACAATTTTGGAATCTAATTCCGCCTCATCTTTGTTGGGGTATCTGGAAGGAAAGAAATAACAGAATCTTCAGAGAGAAAAGATCTAAACCTGAAATTGTTTTCAACATAATATCTAGAACACTAAAGGAAAACTTCAGCTCTGCTATAATCAATAGCAATAACAAGTTCAGTTCTATCCTCCTGAAAGTCAACTGGTCAAATTGGAAATTTCCAATTCTCAAATATCTTAATTGCTCCCAAAGAGATTTAGCTGTTTGGACTGCCCCTCCTAATGGCTGGATTAAAGCTAATTTTGATGGTTCCTCTAAGGGTAATCCGGGTGTCTTTGGGGGAGGAGGCATCATCAGAGATAGCTATGGTAACTTTCTCGGTGCTATTTCAATTCCCTTGGGATTTCAATCAAATCATAGAGCTGAGGCCTTAGCAGCTTTGAATACTATTATGCTGGTGAAAGAAATGGGATTCAAGAAAGTTTGGCTCTAAGGAGACTCTTTAAATATAATCAACAACATTAAAGAAATCAATCCTCCTTCTTGGACTATAGAGAATATTATCCTTAAGATATTATCTATAGTTAAAACATTTGAAGCAATTTATATATCTCACAGCTACGGGAGACTAATCAGGTGGCTGATTATCTTGCTAACATTGGAGCCAAAAGTGATGGAGTTCAAAAATGGAAAGGTATACCTATGAATGATGAAGTGGTCAAATCAATTATCAATTATGACAAAATCAGGCATAAAGAAGGAATTATTAAAAGTGTTCTTAATGGCACATAATAATTCAACTCAGATTGGGAGATTTGGAATGATGGCCAAATCAAGGGGAAGTGCACTCACAAGTTGTGGATTTTAACCCTAATTATTAAAGCCCAAACTTTTATGATCACTGCCATTATTATTATTAACTGTGACCAGTTCGAGCATGTGAAGAGAAAAGAGGCAAAGATTAAAAAAACTAACCAGTTGGAGATAAATCAACAAAAAAACGCTTCCCAGACTGAGGAAAAAAAAAAGGTGAAACCTGTCGCCATGGGAGGAGATCTTAGAAGGGAGGAGCCTGCGGAGTGTAGGTGGAAGAAAGATAAGGAAGTCTGGAGAATTCTGAAGAAAGGGCAGGTTCATCATTTTCTCAAAAGACTTCATGGATTTGATCCTGAGGTTTCAAAAGATTTTGCAGAGGGCTGGGATAAGGGCATGGTCAATTTTGCTATAAAATCATTTAGACTTAGCCTGGAGGTCTTGTCCGACATCACTGGTCTCCCCCTGGAAGGGATGAACTACTCTAAGGAGGTGAAAGTGGGAACCAGAGCGTACAAAAAATTTCCAGCTACTGATGAAGAATGGGCTCTTCTAGTTAAAGGTAAGAAGGATTATGTCGAAATTGATAATATTGAAAAAGTCTGGGGCTCTATTATTAAAGCCATAATGGAATATTTTACGTTGGAGGGAAGATTCACTAGGGTTTACAACTACCACTTTGCCCTAGTTAACCATTTTCGTCATGAGATCCTTATCTCTTTCCCCTTCTTCCTCCTCTGGTCGCTTAATCAAAGCATCTCTGATTTCAGAATGAAGAATGCCCCTATCCTCCATGTTGGCCTTATCCTCCTTATTGTTGATTATGCTAGAAATCATGTTCCCGACCCCATACCTGCCCAAGTCAATAAGAGGAAGTCTGTGGGGTCTCTGCCTAAGTCTTCTAAACCCCAAAAATCCTCTTTGTCTTCTGGTCCATCTTCTTCTTACTCCCCGGCTGTCTTGAAGAAACCTAAACTTTCTAGTGGCATTGCTAGTACGGATAAGATTGCTCCGAATATTCCTCCTTATCATCAAATCCAATCGTCTGAAGGCAAGAAGCATACCCCTCTGGATTCTGAAATTGAAGATACCCAGAATAGTCAGCAGGATCCTAGTATTGAGTTTCCCCACTCCACTCAGACCCCTGTGGTGAAGGACACGGTGGACCCCGAAATTACCAATGTTAAGGGTAACCCAGAGGATAGTTGTATCATCCCTAATTCAGGGGAAAAATTTAATTCTGGTCTGAAAAATGATAACACAGATGGTAATGAGATTAAAGAGACTGATAAGAACAAAGATGCAGATATTAATACCATTGACAGTAATGCTGAAAATTTAGGGGATAATAGTTTTAAAGTCCGTGAAGAGGAAAACTTTGAGTCCCATGAGTCTCCGAGCCATGAGAAGGAGAATATGAAAGATGAAAGAGATAGAATCTTCCAGGGGAGTAAATTCCAGCCTCTCCAAAGAGATATTCGCTGATGGACACTGAGGTCAGAAGGACCATTGTTATGTCTCCCTTGGAAATTGCCAAAAATAAGTCAATATATAGCTACAATTTGGATAAGTGGGTGCATTCTGATCTGATTGAACTCATAAATAGATGCATCAAGCTGGAAAACAAGAGCTCCTTGATTGATGAAACCATGACTACTATCAGAAAAGATCTTTCCCATAATTCCAATGTTCCTGTTAATGATCATAGTTCTAAAATTGATGAAAAAATCAGAAATGCTGTTGAGTTAGCTATGATTCCCATTCAGAAGAAAATTAATGGGAATGAAGAAATTTTGAAACACTTGCTCACGCTAGTAAACATTGGTATGAAGGCTACACTTGAGAACTTGATCTCTCTGAGAAATTGGCTGGAAAGTAATAAAGACAATGCTGATCATCCTGTTAGTTCCCAGCAAATGGGACCTGGAAAGCGTACTAGATCCAAGAAGCAGAAGACCGAGGATCCAGATCTCCAGAAGCTGAGAGAGAATGTGATGACAATGAAGACTTAGCTGGTGGATTCTGAAAGCCTTCTGAAGTCTTTTCTCTAACTTTGGTGCTGGCGGTCTTTCTTTCTGCTTTCTTTCCAGCGTTTCTTTTGTTTTTTGTCTTGTATGTAACTATTGCTAAATATGGGTTTTGACCCACTATAGACCGCTCCCTTCCTTGGGATAGTCTATTTTTATTTGGGCTTTTTTTCTTGTCCTTTCTTTGCTTTGTTAAAGGGTTTCGGGGTTCCCTTCAAAACCTGCTTTTACCATAATCAAAAACATTGGCTTGGGCCTCTGAAGCTCTCTCTTATTCTAAATCATCTAGATAGATATCTGGGATACCTTCTATTTTAGTGTTTGCTTCTCTGATGACTGGGAAATCATTACTATCAAGTGCAAGGTAGCTTGTATTGATTACAATGCACACATAAGGCTCTATACGGTGTGCTGCCAATGATTCAGACTTGATAGTAACCTTAGTTCCATACCTTATTTGGAAAAGCATGTTGGACTAGTCAGAAGAAAGATAACCTCCTATCTTGGCTATGAATTCCCTTGATAAACATATGGAAAATAGGGCACGGAGGTCTATGATATATATATCAAGAAGGATAGAGAAATTGGGAATTGCATGAAGGTTTAGGCTTGTATCTTTTGCAACACCTATGGTATTTACTGAGGATCCATCAAGCTAGGTCACCTTCTTTTGGAAAGGTTCATATTTAAGTCCTAAATGGTCAACTACCTTCTTAGGCATGACAGAGCTAGTAGCCCTACTATCTACCATACAATTATGTACTAAAAATATTCTAGTGATTAAGGATACATAAAAGAAAGGTGGTTTCAAGTTCCTACCTTGCATGGCATCTGCCTTGGAGTTGCTACTTGAAGTCTCTTTCTTTTGATCAGTGTTAATCAACACTGGCTTGGCAAATTTTTTTGTATGCTGTGGAGGAATCACCTCCTCAGTCATTGCCTTCTTCAATATCTCAGGTTGTCTTGGAATAGAAAAGGAGTCCCACATAGACATAGTGGCATTTCCCTTCTTCATGTTGTCCACAATGTTGAAGGGTACTGCTGTGTGCACTCTATGGTGTGTCTTTACTATGATAGGCTCAATATCCTTGGGACTCTGGCATTCTTTGACTGGAATGGTGAGAGTCTTCTTTAATATGATAGGAGTAAATGGATATGAAGATTCTACAAATGTAGACGCTTTAGCCCCATCTCCCGTTTTCTCCATGTCTTGAGCTCTTCTTTTAGATCTAGTGTTGGCAGCAATTGGAGACTCATTATTCACTCCATTGAAATCTTGTTCCTCCCAATTGAAAAGAGATGTCCCCTCGACATGTAAATCCTATTGGGGCATTGGCCCACTAGAAGAGGCCTTTGATTGAGCATTTGAGGCATTCTGCACCATGAGTGCTTCATGCACCCTTCCATTTAAGCATGTTGTCTGATTATGGTACTGATTACAAGGATAATGCCATTCCATCTCTATAGAAAGATTGTTTTGAGTTGGGACCATCTCCCTGACTAGATTTGTAGAGTTAAGAGGGGAAGGGTTGTAAGTCTGAAACTGCCTTTGATTAAAATTTTGCCTTTGTCCCTGATAACCTCCTTGATATTGGGGCCTATTTTGCTGATAAAATTGTCCTTGATTTTGATATTGTTGATCAGGATTTTGGTTCTGTGGCTGAAAGGATGGTCTACTCCCCTGGTCCTACTTCTCCAAGTTGGTAAAATTCTTGGCTAGGGCCTGTAGGAAGTTAGTCATTTCTTGTTGATGACTTTACATCTCTTGTTGACTGCTTCTTAATTCAAGTAACTCTTGAGAAGGGACTAATTTTGATTTATCATGGCTAGTGGTAGCCTTAGGTGCTATCAATGTGGGTATAGGGGTAAAAGGAGGTATTTGCATAGGTGTAGTGGGTTGGAGGTTAGGAAAAATGGGCATGGGTGGCCTTCTGGCTATCATGCCTACCTAGATTAAACAATTTTTAGCCTTGACAGTTATGTCAAAAGCCCGAGGTAACAAGGTACCTCCCATGGATTAGATCATGACATAGATTTTACCATTCAAACTTTTCAAGAAGTATAGGAAAGCATGGTCAGTTGATGGCCTTACTAAGATTGGGATTCTATTCGATGTCTTGAGGAATATATTATTAAAGTTTGTCATTTGTTCTTGAGGATCTCTCTTTATGGTTGTTAGTTTATCAACCAAAGATAAATTATCTGATTTATCCTCAAAACATTTACTTAATGAATCCCCAAATCCATCCCGTGAATTAATAGAACTAGCAGCTAGAGTTCTAAACCATTCTAAGGCTTTACCTTTGAAAGAGGCTGCTAATAGTTTGGTAGCCACATCTTCCTCTATGATATTACGTATACTACAAATAGTAGTCACATCTCTTATGTGTTCAAAATATGTTGTTTGTCCTTCACCTGTGAAATCAGGTAGACTTTTGAGTGCTACCAAGGGCACATCATGATGTTGAGAAAAGTTGAATGGGCTTCCTTGATTAAAGGGTGAAAATGAAAACTGCCTATACATTGCAAGAGTTGTAACTTGCTGACTAGTGACTGTTGGTACTCCTAAATTTGGAACAAATTTGGAGTTACCATGTTAAATTTTTTAGTTAAGCAAAGTGAGTACCCTTGAAATTTTGTGAGAAGGCTTAATTAGAATGCTTGAAAAGGATGCTCGGATGATTTTCATGAGGTACAAATTGGGAAGAGGCTTCAATGCCTTCCATTTGGCATATGATGTGGGTTCCAACTCTTGAATTCCAAATTTGACATGTTTAGGGAGTAGTCATTTTGAGGTGATCACCTAATTCTGCATATTGCGAAAGTGTCATTTTGTTGTCTAGGGCCTAGTTTGCTTCTGAATACTTTGCACCCTGTTGAGTTTCATAGGACACTACTTTGGGAATGTGTTGCATGTATATCAGAAAGCCTATGTTTTAAATCCTAGATCATCATGAATCCATTTGAGAAATTTGCTAGTCTGATTTCGTTGACACTTTGTTAAGTTTCCAAAAGTTGCTGAATGCAAATTCCTGAATACCTCATTCTGAAGGCCTACATCTTTGATCAAATGGATAGGTATGGCATCATGGTGTGTTCCTGAGTGTTGTAGTCATGGCAATGAACCAATATTTCCAATTTGCAGATGTTACTCCATAGGAAGTGGCGCCTTGACCACTTGAAGACAATCATGGTTTCCATTTGGAATAAAACAAAGTTGTTAGTGAGCAGTTCTTCTCAAGAAACTCAAAAATCTGGAAAACAATGAATTTGTATTATCCCACATTCACTCTTTGGTGGCCATTTTTGGTATTTATATATCAAAATGCATTCTTTATATGTAAATTAGAGAGCCCAAAGGCTTTTGGCGAGCTCTTGAGGGCTGGAGGAATGAAGGCATGGGAAAACCACTACATTTTAAGATGAGTTTCAAAAATGGCTTTAAAACCATGAGATCCATTATCCCACATTGTTCCTACTATGGAATTTTGAAGTCTTTATATGATAAAACACAAACATAGTAATTTGAAAGAAGGTGAGGAGGCTATCCACGTGTGTGCCCAGTCATCTGACTGCCTCAGTTTCCATGCCCAAAATTGAAGGAAGGTAAATTTTGACAAAAATGGACACTTGGCACTGGTCGCATGGTCGCGAGAATCTCTGGTCAGGAAGTCGGGAGAAGGATTGAAGATCACTGCCAGGATTCAGAGAGTTGGCGACTGACCGCTAATGGTTAGTCGTGCAGTCAGGAGATGCAGAGAGTTAACCGCCGAGACTTGGCGAAGTAGCCAGATGCTGAAGATGACTATTGTGACGGGGAGATAGCCACTGGTCGCGTAGTCACCAGATGGAATTAGCCATCGGATGCCAGTCGCGAGGTCGCCCAGGGTTGACTATTGAGTTGAAAATTGCTCGCGACTATGAGATTATGGTTGTTGCATGGTCGCCGAAATTTGATCATGGTTAGCAAAAATTTCATGAGACTTGGAGACAAAGGAAAAAGGCTAACCGGGGTTAAAGGCATAGTTAAAAGACCAGTTTATGACAGTGAATTAGCATGTGCCACTTGTCAAAATCTGGTGGTTTCTGGGCAAAATAGGCAAAAAATAGGGTTTTCAAAGGAAATTTAAATGATATGCAGATTTTAAAAGGTAAAGTGCATACTTGGCAAAGGTATTTTATTTCAAATATTAAGAGTTTCATTCCAAGAGATGTTTCAACACAAGGGATATTCAGTTTTTTTTCAGAGATAGAGATAAAATCAGATTTTCTCAAGCAAAGAAAGGTCAGATTTTTAAGGGGCAAACAAAATCAGATTTTCACAAAGGGATGAGAGATAATGCACATTTATTTCATTTAAAATCAGATTTGTGAGTGTTTTCCAAGAGGTTTTGTGAGAAGATATTTTTCTTACATTTCAAAGATATTTTCAACAGATGAAATTAGATTTGAGAGACTTTTCAGTGGAAGAATGAAGGAGATTTGCAAGGGGTAAAAGAAAATAATTTCTAAGATAGATGGACTCAGTTATTAATAGAATATATTAGATAATTTGAAAAGGAGATTGAGCAGATCATATTTTTAGAAAGGGGACAGGTGTGAATTACTTTGAAAGATTAGGTTTTCTCCTTCTTCTTATATATTCTCTTCTCTTTTCTGTTCTGAGGGTTCTAATTTTAGGTTCCTATTTTGGTTCCTGTGGAGGTTCTTGGTCTTGTTTTTGTTCCTGTATTTGCTTAGTTTAGTACAAGTTACCATTTGGTTTGAAGATTTTATTTGTAAAGCCTACTTCTTTTTCATGTTTAGTTCTTGAGTTTATTGTCTGGATATCTGGAAACAACTTGGATTAATGAGAATACAGTGTAGTTCCTACTCATTATTGTCTTGTCTCTTTTGACTGTGGTTTATGCTCTAGTATAGTTCATTTGTAAGGCATCTGAAATATACCTACTACAAGGTAGTGTGTCTAATGATTTGTGAGTCTTTCTTAAGGAGAGAGTTAAATTTTGTAAATGATTTCAGAGAGGACATAGTTGTGAAGATCTGATGAAGAAGTATTGAGTTGAGTAGATTAATTGTAAGGCATCCAATCTTGATTGTATGAAGTTTGTAAGGCATTCTTCAGTATTGCATTAGTTTTTTTTTGTTGACATATGTTTTCATTGAGTCTTTGCCCAAGGAATAGGCACTGATCTAGATTTTGCTGAGCAAGTGTTTTCTCCATTCAGTTATACACAAATTAATCAATTTCATCTAGTTTTTAGAACAAATGAGATGAACTCATTAAGGACAAATGTCAGCAGGACAGTGTCCATTTTAGTGATTCTTTAGAGAATGAATCATTAGGTTATCCCTCCTAAAATTGAAAGGAAGAAGGATGCAAATCCTTGTCTCATTGGTTCATGTTATCAAAACCATAGCCTAGCTTATAGTACTCTATTTTAAATTAATCATTGCAATCTCTAAAGTGTTCTATAAGTTGTTACAGTGAGGTTTTGGGTACATAATTAGTGAATGAAATAATCCACCAAATACATTGGCTGAAATATCAGTAATCTGTAAAAGGAAAAACCTGCCTGAGTATGTGGAGCTCAAAAATGAAGAAGGATATTATCCAATCCTTAGAAATTAGCCTTTCTCTTGCCTAAAAGAGGTTACATCCGAGTATACAAGGTATACTATCATCATTAGGTAAGTGTTGCAAGAAAAAGTGCTAACAAATTGGTGACTCTGCTGGTGAAAAAATAAAAGGACAGCAAGTTTAAGTTGTTCAATTCCTTGCTTTGCTGAATCAACCCAGAGTCTGGTCATAGAGTCATGTGTTACAAAAAAAAAATGATATATTCCTTATGTTTTATAAAAAGAGTCAAGTCTGTATGTTGTTTTCTGCAAAGTGTTTGAAAGTTGCAAGTTTCTCCAAGATAGTATCAAAAGAATCTCACTATTGGTGAGTGGCGGCTTTGAGCTCTAATTTGCACCAGTGTGCACATTGAAAAAAGACTACAAAAATGAAGGTGGACTTGTAGCAATAGTGATAGCAGATTTTTGGACTCTTATGATTAGAGGAATCATAAAAAACTCTATGTTATGGTGTATGAGAGATTGCTGATTTAAAGAAGTCAGAGCTGGAAAAAAGGATCTCAGCCGGTTGCAAATATTTTTCTCTGCAACAAATTGGCAGCTTTACAATTCAATGAATTTGAAGGTGTTCTCAAAACACATATTTTGTAGTAGCTCAAGTATATCTAGGTATTTCACAAATTTTTAATACTTTTCCTTATCAAGTGATTGCAACACTAAAGAAAAAAGGAATCAGGTGTAAAAGAGGTTTACATATTTCAAATTTTTGTTTGCATTTTTGCAAAAATCTGAATGAGATATGTAATAAATGAGAGTGGCAGTTTGTAATCCTTTTGACTGTTAAGATGTCACAATCTAGTATTTGGAGGGGTAGTAATTTGTATGGGGCAATTAGTTTTGAGGGTATCCCTAGATACCCGAATCATATCCCATCAAAGGTTAAGGAGTATTTGCCAAGGTTTACTGGTTTTGGCAAACAATCAGCTGAAGATCATTTAGAAAATTTTGCATATTTGATTGATGATCATGACATAACACATGAGGATGTACTAATGAATCTATTTTCCATATCTCTAGTCGATAATTCTAGGGATTGGTTTAAGCATTTACCTCATGATTCAATAGGGTCTATGACTAAAATGGAAGAATGTTTTATTGAACAATATGGTAACATAAAGGACAATAGTGTTTCTTATGCTATATCCTATGTTGAAGAATCTATGTCACATTCAGATGATGATAAAGAGGATCTTGAGGAAGAACTTATCAAAAAATAATTGGCCATCCGAAAGCAAAGGAAGAAAGAAAAGGCCAATAGACAAGCTCAAATCAAAATTGACCAATTAAAATTAGAAATACTGAACCAAATAACAATAAATGATGATGAATCTACTGATATTGAATCTGAAATTTCTAAACATGCTGAATATGAATCTAGTCATACTGATGAGACTGAATTTGGTGATATTGAATCCAACTATTATGAAGGTGATGTTGGGTTTACTTCAGCTAAAAATGATGATTATGATGTTGATAATGAACTTTATGAACAACAAGATGATGAAGAGGTAATTTGTTGTGATAACTCTTATGATGACAGTGACGTAAATCCTGATATTTCAAACCAAGCCTCTAATATTGAAAATCCTATATTTATGATTTCACATGAGGTTGCATCTAGTGGTCCTCATATTGAGAATGATGAACAAAAAATTATTATACCTGTGTCTAAAATGGATGTTATGATTTATAATCATGAAAG
>MU224332.1:749129-770880 GCA_018584345.1 Thuja plicata | reverse complement strand
CTAGTGGTCCTCATATTGAGAATGATGAACAAAAAATTATTATACCTGTGTCTAAAATGGATGTTATGATTTATAATCATGAAAGTAGTAATCATTCTCAATGTGAAATAGAAGATGTGTATAATCAAAAAAATGGTACAAATCTGATAAATGAAGTTGCTGACTATTATTGTGTACCAGAGGAGGATGTAAATGAGGATAGTGATTCACTTCATAGTGAAGAAATTTTAGACTTATTGTCTTCTGATTATATCAGATATTCAAGGCAGCACAGTTTTGAATTCTTACACCCTAGGTACATTGATTTTGACAGGGAATATATATCAGATGCTCATATTTGTGACATTAATATTTCTGATTTTCCTTGTACTTCTTTTTCACAAGGTCACAACAGGATTCAATTTTATTCTTCATATGCTGAGGGCATCAGTGTGTATTCAGATTCAAAAGATGAAGAGATTTCAGATATGATATTGAGTACTAAATGGGATAGTGATGTTGATTATGAATCTTTCTCTGATTCTAAATCTTCTATAAATGCATTTTATGATGAACTTTTAGTCACTCAACATATGCAGTTGCCAAATGTGTTTCTTGAAATTCTCCCTCCCGCCCACCAACAAGTTAGTGAAGTATGTGAGGATAGCAATTTACATGAGAACTCTTTAGGGATTTCTGATTTATATATGCAAACCACTAACAAGTTGCAGGATCACTTTTCTTCTAAAGAGCAGAATATGGATTATGACATGAAATTGTCATGTTATGATAAGGACAAATCTGAAACTTGTTCTTTGTCTCTCACAAAGGTTCAAAATAACATGCATCAAATCCCTGTTGTTCATAATGACCCAGATTTTGTTGTTTCTCAGATTGTTGCTCTGAATCCATTACAGAAAAGGTTGAATCATGTTTTAAATGGTGAATGCTGTAAGGTTTAGTCTGCTTTCTCCTATGATATGCAAGTGATGGATGTGAAGGAAATTGATGATGCTTGCCCAAGCAATGTGACAAAGGTTGAGTATCCCTCCTTTCAGTTGAATGGTGAGTTTTTCAGTTGTGGTTTACAAATGAAGGAGGATGATTGTCACACTTATCAAAGTATGTTTCTATCTAATGAATGTGACACATATATGACAAAAAACTTTTGTGATGAAAATTTTCCTAATGTTTATAGAAGCTCATATGAAGAATATGTAGATTTTTTGTCATGTGATGAGTTGATACGGGATGGCAGTAGATTGAACCAGACAGTTAAGAGTGGCACTGTAATTATATTTTTGAAACATGGGGCAGAGAGCTTTGTGTTTGACAGAGGTAAGAATTAATCTCAGTTTTTGGGTTTCGGGCCTCTTGTAGATAATATACATATTGTACAGTCACTTTCCCTTTCAGTTGTGTGTTTTCTTTAAGTAGAGGTTTCCCCATTTTTTGTGAGAAGAGAAAATCTATTGAAAAGAGAAAGGGTAAGATCTGATTTTTAGTTTTGGAGTGGTCTGCTACTCAAGAGATCTATGGTTCTCAGTATAAACTTGCATTTAACAGTCCTTAGTTAGAGCCACTATTGGTACTCCTAAATTTGGAACAAATTTGGAGTTACCATGTTAAATTTTTCAGTTAAGCAAAGTGAGTACCCTTGAAATTTTGTGTGAGAAGGCTTAATTAGAATGCTTGAAAAGGATGCCCAGATGATTTTCATGAGGTAAAAATTGGGAAGAGGCTTCAATGCCTTCAATTTGGCATATGCAGTGGGTTCCAACTCTTGAATTCCAAATCTGACATGTTTAGGGAGTAGTCATTTTGAGGTGATCACCTAATTCTGCATATTGCTAAAGTGTCATTTTGTTGTCTGGGGCCTAGTTTGCTTCTGAATACTTTGAACCCTATTGAGTTTCATAGGACACTACTTTGGGAATGTGTTACATGCATATCAAAAATCCTATGTTTTAAATCCTAGATCATGATGAATCCATTTGAGCAATTTTCCAGTCTAATTCCGTTGGCACTTTGTTAAGTTTCCAAAAGTTGTTGAATGCAAATTTCTGAATACCTCATTTTGAAGGCCTGCATCTTTGATCAGATGGAAAGGTATGGCATCATGGTGTGTTCCCGGGTGTTGTAGTCATGAAAATGAACCAATATTTCCAATTTGCAGATGTTACTCCATAGGAAGTGGCACCTTGACCACTTGAAGACAATCATGGTTTCCATTTGAAATAAAACAAAGCTATTAGTGAGCAGTTCTTCTCAAGAAACTCAAAAATCTGGAAAACAATGAATTTGTATTATCCCACATTCACTCTTTGGTGGCCATTTTTGGTATTTATATATCAAAACACATTCTTTATATGTAAATAAGAGAGCCCAGAGGCTCGTGGCGAGCTCTTGAGGGCTGGAGGAATGAAGGCATGGGCAAACCACTACATTTATAGATGAATTTCAAAAATGGCTTTAAAACCATGAGATCCATTATCCCACCTTGTTCCTACTATGGAATTTTGAAGTCTTTATATGCTAAAACATAAACATAGTAATTTGAAAGAAGGTGAGGAGGCTATCCACGCACGTGCCCAGTCATCTAACTGCCTCAGTTTTTGTGCCCAAAATGTAAGGAAGGTAAATTTTGACAAAAATGGACACTTGGCGCTGGTCGCATGGTCGCAAGAAGCTTTGATCGTGCAGTCAGTAGAAGGTTTGAAGATCACCGCTAGGATTCAGAGACTTGGTGACTGACAGATAGCGGTTAGTCACGCAGTCGAGAGATGTAGAGAGTTAACTGCCGAGACTTGGCGACTGACCTCTAGCAGTTAGTTGCAAAGTAGCCAGATGCTGAAGATGACTGCTGTGATGGGGAGATAGCCACTGGTCACATGGTCATTAGGTGGAATTAGCTGCCGGATGCCAGTCGCGAGGTCGCCCAGGGTTGACAGTTGAGTTGAAAATTTCTCGTGACTGTGAGATTGTGGTTGTTGCATGGTCACCAGATTTGATCATGGTTAGAAAAAATTTCATGAGACTTGGAGACAAAGGAAAAAGGCTAACCGGGGTTAAAGGCATAGTTAAAAGACTAGTTTATGACAGTGAAGCAACATGTGCCACTTGTCAAAATCTGGTGGTTTTTGGGCAAAATAGACAGAAAATAGGGTTTTCAAAGGAAATTTAAATGATATGCAGATTTTAAAAGGTAAAGTGGATACTTGGCAAAGGTATTTTATTTCAAATATTAAGAGTTGCATTTCTGGAGATGTTTCAACACAAGGGATATTTAGTTTTTTTTCAGAGATACAGATAAAATCAGATTTTCTCAGGCAAAGAAAGGTCAAATTTTGAAGGGGCAAACAAAATCAGATTTGCACAAAGGGATTAGACATAATGCACATTTATTTCATTTGAAATCAGATTTGTGAGAGCTGTCCTAGAGGTTTTGTGAGAAGATATTTTTCTCAGATTTCAAAGATATTTTCAACAGATGAAATCAGATTTGAGAGACTTTTCAGTGGAAGAATGAAGGAGATTTGCAAGGGGTAAAAGCAGATATTTTCTAAGATAGATGGACTCAGTTATTAATAGAATATATCAGATATTTTTAAAAGGAGATTGAGAAGATCAGATTTTTAGAAAGGGGATAGGTGTGATTTACTTTGAAAGATTAGGGTTTCTCCTTCTTCTTATATATTCTCTTCTCTTTTCTGTTTTGAGGGTTCTGATTTAAGGTTCCTATTTTGGTTCTTTTGGAGGTTCTTGGTCTTGTTCTTGTTCTTGTATTTTCTTGGTTCAGTACAAGTTACCATTTGGTTTGAAGATTTTATTTGTAAAGCCTACTTCTTTTTCATGTTTAGTTCTTGAGTTTATTGTCTGGATATCTGGAAACAACTTGGATTAATGAGAATACAGTGCAGTTCCTACTCATTATTGTCTTGTCTCTTTTGACTGTGGTTTATGCTATAGTATAGCTCATTCGTAAGGCATCTGAAATATACCTACTACAAGGTAGTGTTTCTAATGATTTGTGAGTTTTTCTCAAGGAGAGAGCTAAATTTTGTAAATGATTCCAGAGAGCAGGACATAGTTGTGAAGATCTGATGAAGAAGTATTGAGTTGAGTAGATTGTTTGTAAGGCATCCAATCTAGATTGTATGAATTTTGTAAGGCATTCTTCAGTATTGCATTAGTTTTTTGTTGTTGACATATGTTTTCATTGACTCTTTGCCCAAGGAATAGGCACTGATCTAGAGTTTATTGAGCAAGTGTTTTCTCCATTCAGTTATACACAAATTAATCAATTTCATCTAGTTTTTAGAACAAATGAGCTGAACTCATTAAGGACTCATGTCAGCAGGATAGTGTGCACTTTAGTGATTCTTTAGAGAATGAATCATTAGGTTATCCCTCCTAAAATCAAAAGGAAGAAGGATGCAAATCCTTGTCTCATTGGTTCATGTTATCAAAACCATAGCCTTGCTTATAGTACTCTATTTTAAATTAATCATTGCAATCTCTAAAGTGTTCTATAAGTTGTTATAGTGAGGTTTTGGGTACATAATTAGTGAATGAAATAATCCACCAAATACATTGGCTGAAATATCAGTAATCTTTAAAAGGTAAAACCTGCCTGAGTCTGTGGAGCTCAAAAATGAAGAAGAATATTATCAGATCCTTAGAAATTAGCCTTTCTCTTTCCTAAAAGAGGTTGTATCTGAGTATACAAGGTATAATGTCATCATTAGGTAAGTGTTGCAAGAAAAAGTGCTAACAGTGACTATGTAAGTTGTATTTGTGTTGAAGAGTGGAGATGAATCTTCTTGTAGCTCTCTAGTTAGAGATATTCCTCTTCCTTTGTGATGAAAAGGAAAAGGTCTCTCCGCTGAGGTAGGTGGTGTAGACTCTACCCTCCTTGTAGGGGGTGTTCTTTGAGATGATCTATGGTCATTTATTTTTAGAGGCAGTTGCGAGAACTCATAAGGCTTTGGGCTTCTTGTCTCAACTTTTCTCATAAAATTTGAACATGATTGGATCTTCTGTTCTTCACCAATGGAGTCGCCAGATATACTTTCAGAATGAAACCTCTTCTAGGTCTATACTATGTAATCAGTAGATCAGAGATGGCATAGATTTCAAGATAAACTTCTTTTGGAGTCCCACTGGGTGTACTAGAATTGTTATACACTAAATTTTGCACCCTTTTCAAGCTCTCCTAGTCTTGATAATCTAGTATAACATGGGAATAATTTATTGGTTGTGGGACCTTTGCTAACTGAAATGAGACCTCCAGGTTCTAGGCTGGTTCCTCTTGGATTATCACCTTAATTTTCTCTTTATGTATGAAAGTAAACTGGATAGGAAAAGGGATAGAAGGAATGCTAAAAGGGAAATGACTGATAAGAAAAATATCCTCCTAGGTGATACACTGAAGGTAATTTTCTAAATTAAAACACAACAATCAATGTTAGAAAGAGGACTTGAATCTAATAGAACACAACTTTCTAGATAGGCTTGCATAAGTATTTCATAGAGAGGTCTGAGATAAACATAGGCTATTCAGAGAAAGAGGTGATTTCACAAACAATAGAATATTCACGATAAATAGACACAGATTATGACCTGTAAACAAATATCCATTTTTGCAATCAGGCACATGAATGAGACAAAATGACAGGGGACTGAAGAATATCTACAAACTCATCTAAATCAGATCATTTGTACTAGTACACAATATTGTAGAAAGAAAGAGGGCTCAGGAACTCCAAGTTCATTCTAATACCAATCTCTGTATTATAGTTCATTAAGAGAAGTACAAACAAGAAGACCCAGGGATAGAAAGAATGTCACAAAAATCCTTTGCAATATTTTCAATTCAATGAGATAACTAACACATGAAAACTTAGGGGCAGAGAAAATGCCACAAAAATCTTACACTAGCTAGAAAAATCTAAGCTAAAAAGCTTGAAAACTAACTTATAAACACTACTCCTTTAGCACATAGGCTCAGGAGTCAATTCGATTCTTAAAATTAGGGTTTCAATAGATCTTGCATAAACAATGCAGAAACCCTAACTCTATCAATTATGCTCATAAATGTTGTTGATAAATATCTTGTTCGATCATATATGCCTTGAAGTATTTTCTTATCACCATTAATGCGGCCTGAGAAGTTGGCTTGACCCATCTCTCTATCTGCAGCTTGAAATGTTGTGCCACCGTCAATCTTCTAAGAATAAGATATTTGAATATTTGAATATTTTTAAATGAGCAATGGTCACAGGTGGCATGAGATGATCTTATCAACGGTTCAAAAATCTTTGACCTTTCTGTTTAAAACATAGTCATCAATCTCCATCTTCTATTTTTTACTATCTTTGTCTTTAACCCCGGCTTTACTCCCCTTGAACTCTGGTTACCCAAAAACCTTTATGTTGCTGAGTCGGGATATCATTTCTTTAACCTTGAGTTCCTTTGGAGACTTGGTGACTAGCATTGGATTAGATCAAGATCGGGTGGCCAACACTAAGTCTCTAAAGCCTTAGATAATATTCCATTTTATATTGAGACAACGCAACTGAAGCAGTCTAATAGTCACCAAACAACATGGGAATATTCCTTTACCTTTACGCGACTAGGAGACTAAGGAAAAAATGGAAATGCGCACATGCTTTCAAAAGAACTTAAGTCACTGGAAAAGATAATGATGAATTAGAACAAGCTTGGGATAACTAGGGTTTTATCAAATCTACATAGGGTTTTCATATTTAGGCTCTTTTCCATGAACAAGGATAAATCAAAGGCCTAGAGATATCTGCAGAGTTGAGGAAAACATGGAAGGAAACCATACAGGCTGAGCTCTACCCTTGTTGGAGCCTCATTTACTCCACCTGTAGCTAAGATTTGCATGATGGGGAAATTTTGGATAACAGGGATAAAAATGAGCACTTGATAAGAATGATTAATTTTTAGGATGGTACAAATAGCCCCCTCTTTAGAGGGAGTATAAGTTTTCCTCATGATGATGGTAAAGTGCCAAAAAGAGAGAGAAAGGTTAAGATCAGGGAAAAACTAAAAGGAGATAAGACATTGCTATGTTTAAGGACATGACCCCACAAACTGAGGATCTTAGCTCGTACATCCCTATGAAAGAATGCATAAAATTACAAAAAATGCCTAGAGATTACTAATATTTCAGGTCAAGTAGTTGAAGAGACCTTGCTAGAGAAAATGCCACAACTGCTAGCCTCATGCTTAGAAATTTATTGTAAGAGAGAAAGTGGTCACCTGAAAAGAGAAACAATATACATCAAAGATAAGATAAGACTCCATGATCTGATCAAATAGAAAAGTGCTTTATTCTATGGAACCATGGATGAGTGATCAGGATAATCATGAATGACATAGTCTAGAAACTTATGTCACACTAGGTGATGCATGAGAGATAGAAGAGAGAGGAAGGAGAATTGATAGTCTAAAAAATTGGGTAATGCTAGTAAAGTCTACCTTGAGAAATTTGAGCCTACTTGCAACTTAAAAATATTGGGCAATTAGTCTTAGGGCCAAGAGCTCATGGTCTAGATAATTATGTTACACTAGTACACCTATGAAAAAGGATAGATCAAATGGTCTAGAAAATTGTGTTATGCTAGTTAGCCAATCCTGAATATGTGAAAAAGGAGAGTAACTTGGCCCTAGAAAATTGTTTTATGCTAGTGTAATCTACCTAAAAATATGAAAGGATCTAGTGATCTGGCCTTAGTAAATTTTATTATGCTAGTGTACTCTTTCTATCATGATTAGACTGAACAAGATATCTGATATACAAGGCTATGTTCCCCCCCCCCCCCCTTAAGATAAAAAATAAGAACTATTTTGACATCTTAAGGAAATGAAGAACAAGGATAAAGGACTTTGAACACAAAGACAATACCCATAAGAAACACCCAATCAAAACCAAAGAGGTCACAACTCCTATGATGTAATGGAAGGGACAAATGAAAGAGATACCATACAAGGAGTGTAGAAGGGATCCTTGTGAAGGAAGGATGATGAACTATTAGTATGAAAGCTAAAGGATTGGTCTACCATGGAAACCCAATTACAAATAATGAAAAAGGTTATGATCAAGGAAGCACATCCGTACTGCAAACCAACATTTCCATTTAAGATTAGATGTCACATGATAGATGAATACTGCTTAATCAAGGGAAAAGTGGATCCTTAAAGAGGATGAGAGAGATTGATATAATACCCTTTCTCCCCAAGTGTAAAGATAAGGATAAGGAAAAAGAGGACCTATTATGATATTGATGCAGGAGCATCTTGGGGTAGTTCACAATCCTGTATCACCAAACATATGTTTGAGTTGATTTTTGACTTTTGGTGGTAGTTCTTGGTTGGAAGATGTGTTGCTTCACTGATGCACTTGGTTAATAGCCTCGATGGTGCTTGATGGTACTTTCCTTGGTATTATTATGCTTGATGGTGTTTGTTTGGTTGTGTTCGGCTTGGTTGTGTCTCACTGAGTGGCTTGGGTTTTGGTGTTCTTGATCACCAATGGGGTTTTTCTGATTATTTGGGCTAGCTAACTAGTGCATTTTATTTGGGGTTGTGTTCCTCAAGTTTTGGATCAACCATTTGAGGTGTGAGGACCTAAATCTGATCTATATCACTCTCTTATGCAAATTTAATGAATGTTTTCTTTTGACTGATGGGTAACACGTTGATTTTTTTATTATTGAAGATGAATGTTGTTTTATTGAATTATTTTATTTGTAATGCCCACTTATGGAAAAGTGGTATAAAATGAGGGTATGGGTAGAGTAGTAGAGGGGGAGGTAGGTAGAAGATGGAAATCTTGAGTAACTGATAGATGGGTTAGTTTGTGGGTTTGGGTAGGTCTAATAGAAGATCCAAGTCTTGTTGGCTTTGTATTTTGGTCATAATCAAGAAGGCCTTACAACCCCACATGTTTGGCATAATTTCATGTTATTGATAATATGAATTGATATTGTTATTATATCTCTTTGTCTTATGGTTTCCCCTGTGTTGTTTTTGAATGCTATGAGGTTTGGACTGTACATTTTTGGATCCTCCATCCCTTGACTGCGTTAGGTGGTATCGGAGTGAAGTTGATCTGGTTGGGTGAAGGTTGTGTTTCCTTTTGAGATCTATGTTGCAGATCCTTGTTGTAGATCCATGTTCTCGAACTTGTGAAACCTATTTGATTGTTGCAAATGGTTGTGGGTCTTGGTATCTCACTGGTGAACAAATCACCAATTAGAAGCAATTGCACTTAAGGTTTTGAATATGCCTCCTATAATACTAAACCCTAGGGTGATTGATCAGATTAAAGAGCCAGAGCTGCAAGATGAGATTTGTAATGAAATGACTGAATTAAGGAATGAAGTCATGGAAGTTGTCTAAAATGTTGTATCTAGATTAAAGAGAGGTCCTATAACAAATTAAAGTTATGAAGAAGTTGTTGAAGACTTTGAGGGTGCTAGATCTAGTGGAGCTGATAGAGTTGATTAGATAGGGAGATATGGTGAGGAAAAAAATGATTGGTTGCAGAGAGCTAGTGCTCGGTTGAATGAAAGTTACCAGATGGAAGTTTCCAATTTATCAGATACATTGAGACCTAAGGACTTGATTGATTGGATTGTTGAGTTAGAGGATTAATTTAACTTGGGAGACACTGGAGATAACTTTGAGTGAGGTTATCACAAACTAAGTTGAAGGGACATGCTACTTTATGGTGGAAATAATCACAGAGAGATAGAGAAGAATAAGGTGAGGTAAATATTAATCGGCGGAGGTTGATGGTGGTGAAACTAAATGCTAAGGTCATTCCTACTGACTATGAACTTGAGTTATTTTAAAATTTACAAAACCTAAAGGAGAAGGAGATGACCATCGAAGACTATACTGAGGTGATCTACAAGTTGACTATTCGGTCTAGACATAGAGAACTTTGTAAGGAAACAGTGGCTATATAGTAATGGTCTGAGATTCAATATCTAGGATGAGATTGGTATGTCAAAGATTCACTCAGTTGAGGATTCTTACTAGTATGCCTTGAAGGTGGAAGATAACCTGAAGAGAAGACATCATGGTAACCCTTGAGGGAAAGAGAAGCAAGAGTAGTTCGTAAAGGATAAACTGATAGTTGGGGATGAAATAATACATGTTGAACCGAGGACAGGAACATATAGAAGTGAATTAAGAGGTAGTTGTTTTAAGTGTGGACAACGTGGACATAGATCTTTTTAGTGTAAAAAAATTCATGTGGCTCATAAGGATCATGTTATTGTTGAGAAAATAGATTAAGCTAAGGATGGTGAGAATCTTATGATTAGAATAACATTTCTAACCGAGAAGCAGGTTGATCCTTGTCACAGGAGAAATTTATTTAGGACTGTGTCTAAGTCTGGTGGTAAATGTTGTAAGTTAATTGTTGATGGAGGGAGTAATGATAACTTGATTTATGAGGAAATGGTTCATAAGCTTAGAATGAGGAGGTTGAGACATCCTTGTCATTATTGGATTAGTTGGTTACAATAAGATCATGTAGTAGAGGTTAAGGAACAGTGCATGGTAATTTTTCACATACGTCATTATAGGGATGAATTATTATGTGACATTATGAATATGAGTTCTTGTCCAGTTTTACTTGGATGACCTTGGCAATAAGATAGAGAGGCTATTCATGACTATAAAATAAATTTCATCACTATCCTGAAAGATGTACAAAAATTAACTTTCACTCCTTTGAAGGATGAAGGAAAATGAATGAATAATTTGAGCATTATAAGGAGATTTGAGACATTTGCATGGGTTAGTGCAGACATTAATGTTGAGAGATCAGAAAGAAAATCAAAGCATAATAGGGGTAAAAGGAAGTAGAAGAATAACTAAGGCATGAGTGTATCAGTTGAGGACTTGGAGGACATGTATATCAAGAACCAGTATGTGACCTATGTGTTGAATCCAAAAACATGTTCATTGAGCTATTGAAAAAATCTTCTTCACACCTTGTGTGTCTGATACAGGAGCATCTAGGGTTAGTTGGAAATGATGTATCACCAAAAATATGTTTGAGTTTGCTTTTGAATTTTTGGTGGTAGTTCTTGGTTGGAAGATTTTTTTCTTCACCAACAGACTTAGTGACTGGGCTTGGTGGTCTTAGTGGTACTATTGGTGTTTGAAAATTATTTTATGCTTTGAAAGCTACCAATATACCTAGAGATAGATCTTAAACAGTGCTAAATTCCAAGTATGGGAAATCTGACGTAATTGGACCAAATATAGGGACAAGACTTCCCTATAAGCTTTTCATTTTGCAAGACCAAGGTGGGTACACCTAATCCAGCTCAACATATGACACTTTACAACTTTCTTTGGATTTACAACATCATAAAAATGATAAGAAAATATTCAATGAAAACCACTCACTCACTAATTCTCAGTTATCATGAAGAACATACAACAATAACCATGAAACTTAAAAGGATTATGGAGTAATCTTATATTTTTAGAATATAGCTAAACCCATCTAAACATGTATCAATATAGAAAATACTAATCTATGACTAGTGCCTTATCGATTGGGAAATATCCTTTATGCAAATGAATAAATACAGAGACCAAGTACTGTCAATAATTCAAAGACATAAATACAACCATCCCAAACCCATAATTCTTGTAAAATCCTAACACATACTAAAATGAATCTATGTTTTATCAAGAGCAGTATTGAATTTGATCCTAGATCAAAACTCATGACTAAACACATATACACAAATAAAATTTATGCAAATGAATTAGAAAATTCACAACTCATGAGATAGACACAAAGGAGAGATTGAAGTCATGATATTTTTATTAAGTGTAAATAATCATGTTTCTATATACAAAATGCTTCAAATATAAACCACTTCAATAAACTACAAAAGATCTAAAACTTTATATTTCTATTTGACACTCTCATACAATCTGGTAGATCCCTTGATTGAAAAATTTGTATACAACTTGAAAGATCTATTTCTTCCAGCCCTTTCTAAATGATCTTGGAAAACCTTTTATAGAGAAGGATTGCAACAAGCTTGAGATAATTTAGGCAAAAATAAAGAATTATGACACATCATGTAGGAAAAAATTACAATAAGACAAAAAACTGAGTTGTTACAAGATCTCAATAAGAAATTTCTCATCTGACAGCAGAGTCGTTGCAACAAATTCAAAGTTTTTTTTCCTTTGCAAAATTTAAGCTTTGTCTTCATTCCTTTCGATGCAAGATCCATCTGCAACTATTGATAACTTCAGTGTGTTGAATAATTTCCACATATTGGAAGAATAATGGGTTTCTCTTGCTGCTTTGATTCCTCTATTCTTACCATGTGAGGAGGATGCCTTTTCTGGACATCTATAGGTAGGGTGTCCTATTTTCCCATAATGGTAACATTTCATGTGAGAAAAATATGAACTTTTGCTACAGCCACTGGTCCTTCATCTTCCACCACTGTTGTAACTCCTACCTCTACCACAGTCACCTCTATTTCATGGCTCATTTACTTGTTCAATACTTAGAGCCCCCTTGACTCCTATGTTCATTACATCTACCACTAGAGCCTCCTCTATGTCTACCTCAAAAATCTTTGCCTCTTCCCCTGCCCCTACAAGTAGATTCTTGCTTCTTCTTGTTTATTTCCTCTACCTTGAGGGCCATTTGTACACAACCATGAACACTAGTCAGGGTAAATAGACATAGTTCTTCTTTAATGATCCATATAAGCCCATTTAGGTATCTTTCCACTCTGATACTTTCTTCTTCATGTACCTTAGATCTAGGGCACAACTTCTAAAACTCCTCTATATAAGAGGCAACACCCACATCCTTCTGTCTGATATTTTGTCTCTTCTTGTGTAGTTGAATTTCATAATCATCTTGTAGGTAGCTTTATTTTACCTTATTCACCATAGCCTTCCAATTCACTATAGGATTCTTTCCTTCTCTCTCTCTCTTTCTTCTTGTAGGAGATTCCACCAAGTTAGGGCTTGTCCCCCTCAATCTAGACTTGGCTATCTTCACTTTTTAGGCCTCTGTAATCCCATCACATTTGAAGTGATCCTCTATTCATTAAATCCATTCCATAACTAATCCTGCATCCATTCTTCTAGTGAACACATGGATGTCTTCTAGTGCTTTACCACTCATTTCTTTGAGTCCTTTGAGGAAAGGTTCCTCTGGTAATGGTGGGTCTCATTCTAGTTCTACATCTTCTTCTCTTTGTTCTTTTCCCTTACCTTTATCACCTTCTAACTGCTCCTTCACTTTGTCTTCAGTCTCTGCAAGTTCTGCTAGTATTTTCTTCATTGCCTCCATAGCTTCTTCTAGAATTCTATTCCTATCTTGTTTCTCTATCAAGTCCCTTTCCAACTCTACATTTGTCACTATGGTGCTTTCTCCTATTGAATCACTCACCTCTGACATACACAACACACTTTCCAAGCCTTTCAATGTCTTTGATACCACTTTGATGAGGAGATTCCTCTTCAAGAGATTTATTTCTCTTCCTAAGGCTATCTCTTATCCTTCCTAAGGAAAATTATCTTTACCCTAACTAGAGTATTCTTCTATCAATCATCTACTCCACTGAATCTCTCCAATCAACTTCAAACACTCTTCACTCCTTCACAACCTTCTATGCACTCATGGGGTCCTATCCAAGGTACTATTATTCAATCTTCCTTTGGAATGGTAATTATGTGTCTATATTCATTATCCATGATTTTCAATATGATTTAGAATCCCTTTCACCAATCCTTCATGGGTTTTGTAATCGATTTCTTGATTCCTATGTTTTAGGCCTTGTAGCCTTTTTGCTTAATTAGGCCTCCTAAAACTTGAAATCTTGGAATTTCTTTTATTTTCCCTTAAAAAGCCTCCAAAATAACTTTTTATTAGTTCTAATATCAATCTAGGCTTCAATATTTTCTAGGTCTTGGTTCCTCCAAGTGTCTATACACTATACTTATAGGTAACCCCTATTTTTAAGGGTTTTTAAGGCACGTAGACCGGTCTGCAACAAAAGAGTTCAAAATGCCATTAGATGGACACATTTTTTTATCCTTTCATTTAAAATACATGACCATGTCACATTCCCCTACACTCTCAAAATTTGGATTGGCACAAACCAATCCATCCAACCATTCTTTATCCCTCTGCAACACTGCAAGCTCCTAGCTAGGTAACCATGGACTCGCCCAGGGATTGCTAGTAAAATTAGCTCCTCTGCATAAAACAAACCCTAAATAAATATTTAAATAGTATACAGAGTGACCTTCTTTATTCCAAGTATCCATAAGGATTCAACCACTAGAACTCAAGAAGCAGCCATATTTACATAACTACCTCTATTCAGGACAACAAACCAGTGAAAACAAAAGAATTTACAAAATGCAAAATAAATGAACATTTTTTTCCAAAAAAATTATCTAGATATAAAGCACTAAATCCTTAATGCATAAAAAATTACCAATCAATCCATTTGAGTGTGGATAAAGGCTAAAAAGTGACTCTGTATTACAAAACTAGTGCTTCTTCCAAATTAGTCCGTACAATCTGACAACCAACCCTTCAATTAGGGTTTATTTAGTCTTAAATAGTCCTCCCCCACATTCTCAGACCCTAAGGTCAGCCTTTAGACCCATTTAAGGATATTTGTAACTTTTTAGGAAAGTTGTTATGACAACTTTTTAAAGTTGCAAAGTTGTCATGAGCAACTTTTGCAATTTTTGCAATTTTGTCTTTCCACTACTCCTAACTTGCATATTTGGATTTAAAATAAAAATATTTGGTCCAAAACCATGTCTAGACCACATATAACCTCTTACCTTCCATTTTTGGAGTCTGGTCCACATTTTGACCAACTTTGACTCTCCTAACACTTAGTGCAAAAATAGACTAACTAGGACCTTTTTGGATTAAACCAAAAACAAGAACCTAAAAATTCCTATTTACAAATCACTCCACACATCTTGGAACTTTATCATAGTCCTTATTCATTGGTGGTTGGCTAGAACCACCTACAAGCCAAATTTGAACTAGGATCTTTACTAGGACGCTAAGGTGCTCCTGCACCAGTATTAGTATGAAAAAGTCACTTACTTGGTGTATACTCTTTCTTTCTTTTTCTATTTTCTCTTTATGATTTATTTTATTTTTACATACGAAAATTTCATATATATATATATATATATATATATATATATATATATATATATTAAAAATTAAAATATTAAGAAAGGATTTATTCTTGACAAAATATGTGTGTGTGTGTGTGTGTGTGTGTGTGTGTGTGTGTGTGTGTGTGTAAATATTATCTAATGCAACCAATTAGAGAAAGTGTAAATAAAGATTAATTTTCTAAAAATATGCAATTTTATTTAATAGGAAAATGTGATATGCATTTCCTGTAACACAATAAGTTATAGATAAAGCTTGCACTTTAATCCTAATATTTATTTCTTTACAAATCTGAGCCTAAAGCTTGAATTTTTAACTGGAATAGGCACAAATTATTGGCTAAACGTATAAACATAATACCAATCTGACGGCCAACAACCATTTTAGAAAAAATATAGAAATTTATTACACATAAAAGAGTTATTCAAAGATCAGACACCCTAATGGTAATTTTGAAAACCAATACATATCAAATGAAAGCCTAATGCCCATTTTACAACTGAGATAATTTAATGAAACCCCTTAGACTGAAAATTACAAATCTGACAGCAAGACAGGAAAGAAAACATACGCACAAAGATCAAATAAATTATTACTCAATTTAAATAATTTTAAACACACAATATCAAACAAGGAAGTTTCAGACACATGATGCCATCAATCCAGATGCATAGAAGATAGGGATCTGGAAGGTTGGAATTAACAAGTTCAAAATCCTACCTTAGTAACTAATGAAAAGAATCTGATACAAATCCAAAGTAATCACGAATCCAAAATAATCCTAAGCATTCCATAAAATCTCTAACCACCTTTATTCTCAATCCACTTGATTGAACAACCTCCAAATGGCTTTCAATTCATAGATATAGAAAACGAGGTAATTAGCTTTACAAAAAGTCAAACCCTAATGGAATATTAATTATTTAATTAAAAATTAAAAGAGATGTTTTAATTTCAATTTCACTTAGAACAATGCACAACTCAACTTTAAAATAAAAAATTAAAGTCATAAATCCAAAAGCATGAGAATATTTAATTAAATTAAATGAATTAATCATGCAACTTAAAGGAATATTTAATAATTTAATTTACACAATTAATTACAATATTTGGATTTAATATTTATTAAATCTTAATTATTAAATTAAGACTTAACAATTAAATCAATTAATTAAATATAGGCATTTAATTAGTATTTAATTATTAAATAGTCATATATTTAATATAATAATATTTTAACCTTAACAAAGGTGCAATTATTAACATCAATATTTACCATAATTAATAATTTAAACACAAAAGCCAAAAACATCATAAATCAAACTAAAAACCATCTAAACATAAAAACAACTCAAACACACACACAAAAAGGCTCACGAATTCACGTCACTTGAAAGATCTAGATAGGATAGTCAGTTAGATTCTTGTCTGTTTCAAGGAAAAAATAATGGTTTAGGGTAGGGATTTAGGCTTGAATATTATCTCCCCTCCCTTACCATTGAGACATTGCAATAGGGCACGCTCACTCCTACCAATTCAGGGAAGACGTTGTCTAGTACCTGCAAACCTGTCATCACAAAGATGAACATATGCATACATATAATATAACAAACAATGGTTGAGACAAGTTTATCATGTGGATCTTGCCAAAGCAAGTAACTATGTGTCTGTCCCATACCATACCAAATACATCAAACAGTAATGTAAAACATACCAACAATCCATGTGCATACATATATAAGGCCAATATTGTTAGAAAGCCATAATAAAAATGACATCATAGAATATACATAACCATCCTGAAATAACCATAAATCACATGTAAATAGAAGATATAACACAACTAAGAAAAGGATCAATAATATAATGAAAAGGTAATACATGAATATCCTCAAAACCAACTGAAATAACCAACACATACATGAAAAGGCCTAAAAGAGTTCGGCAACCACAACTCAAAAGCAAACTAGAGGGTGGGTATTACTGTGTGTGTGTGTGTGTGTACATATATAGAGGTATATATGTATCTGTATATATATATGTGTGTGTGTGTGTATATATATATATGTTTATGTGTATATGTATATGTATATGTATATGTATGTGTATATGTATATGTATATGTACATGTATATGTATATGTATATGTATATGTATA
This sequence comes from Thuja plicata, assembly GCA_018584345.1. Lineage (NCBI taxonomy): Eukaryota > Viridiplantae > Streptophyta > Pinopsida > Cupressales > Cupressaceae > Thuja > Thuja plicata. The sequence continues at coordinate 753,493 of MU224332.1, read as the reverse complement.
TGTATATGTGTTGGCATAACTAATATGGAGAATGTTGAGTGATGCTTGGTACTAATTTGATGACAGGGAGATCAAATGTGTTGTCATTGATGTCAACTTGGTGTTGTATTTATTGACGGTGTTCTTGATGGGCTTCTTATTATTTGTGCAGATAAATTCTATGCTGAGGTAGAAATTAGAGTGTGTGATCATGGTTGGAGACTCGAGATGTCTCTATATGCATTATGTATGATCTCATATGCTGGGAAAATATATGGAGAAAGTTATGATTGATTCAAGAGCAGCAAGGCAAGAAGAAGAACAAACAATGAATGATTTGATTATTCTATAAAATCAGTGTGGATTCAAATATTGGGGTCATGATATGTATATCTTGACTAAGATATGTTGTATATCTTATGATTAAAAAAGGATTGGAGTACTAAAAGGCATTGTTCCAATTGATATAAGATCATTCCATGCCTAATAGCTAAATTTTTTGAGTCGGTTTGAGCATATGGCATTAGATCGGTGTGCGATGGTGATATAATAGGTTGGAGTGGATGTTTCTATGATCTAGGTGTTGAGGTGACATGAAATAACATATTTGTAATTATTAATTTCTATTTCATTGCTTGAGGTAATCATATTTAAAAAATTTAGGACTTAAATAAGTTTTCAGATTTAAATAAGTTTTGAATAACCTAGATCATTGTATTTTTTTATTCCTAATAGTTTCTTTACAAAAATTCCTTAACTAGGTAGACTTTAATAGGGCTGGCTTATAAATCCTTTCACAAGGTAACTCTATTTTTAGTCTTCAAAGGAATTGAGAGGGGGGTGAAATAGTGCAACAAAAAATCCAAAACTCTAACTAAAGAGATTCCACAATACCCAACACGCAAATGAAAATGCTATGTATAAAATTAACAAGTAAAGAATTCACACAATGTAGAATACATACACAATATTTTCCTAAGGAAACCCTTGTTAGAGGGATAAAACCATGTGTGGAATGGTATCCACAAATTTCACTAGTGCACCAAATAAATCTACCTTGTAAGGAGCAATTACAAATACCATGTCAAGGGTGTAATCACCTAAAAATGGTCACCTAAACCCTAGACCCCCAATCCCAGCATTTAATCAAGAAACCCTAATCTTGATTAAACCTAAGTCCTAAATCAAACAGGCAATTATCGAATTCAAACTGATCTGACCTAAACCCTAGGTCCTAATCAATCATCGTACTTGATTAATTAATTAATTCCTAAAATAATAATACATTGACAAATAAACCTTATGTTAATTATTTAATTGATATTATGACATATTAATTAAACAAAAATACAAAATTGTCAATTAAATAAAAAAGGTATTAAATTAATTATAAAATCATAAGTGTGCATTCAAAATTAATTAATTTATTAAAAATGCATAAGACATCATCAAATCTAGTTAACTGATTTATCAAAATGGAAACAATCCAATTCCACTCAGTTAACTGATTCTCTAATGTTTATCATTTTAGAAACATTTTAGTTAACTATGAACTAATTTTGGAAGTTTCTAAAATAACTGATCAGTCAGTTTAGTCAACTGACTCTCTTGACCAATCAAATCACTTGCACATGGATTGTGCTTCTTCAATTGAATCTGAGCCACTCTTTTTGCTCGATCTCGACCGTCGATTCGAGAGAGATTTCTATAAAAGAGAAACTCTTTTCCTTCACAAAGGATCCTAATTTTTGCTTAAGGTTATTATACTACATTTTTCGTATCAGCATTCTTAGCATTTTTCTCATTTAGCTAATATTGTTGTTTATTTTATTCAAGCAAATCAATCTAATTTAGAGCACACTTTGATTTGGTGTTATTAAAATGAATATCTCACATTTCATTTAGTGCTTCTAAAATTGAATCTTAAGTAGCTTGGATGAACAAAAAATTGCATAATCATTTAGATTAATCAACATTTTACTTTCATCATATAGTTTTAAATCCTTCATTTAGGTCTTCGGTGTAGTCACTGAGTTTGCAATGACCTGAGAGCAAACTCATACTCCATCCTTCTAGAAGGCAACAGGTTGATTCTTTCAGACATGCAGGGCGAATGAATCGATATTCATTCCTGTATGCAGCTGAAGAGCAATGACTATGTTGAATTATTCTGCTAAATAGAGGCCACTTTTAGCATGCACATTTCTGGCGCCCTTTGTGTGGCCGAAAATGAATTTCAGGCCTCATTGTTAAATTTTGCTTTTAATTCTATTTTATGTTCACTTTGATTCAAATCTGACTCTACGGTTGCGTCTAGAATGTCATTTCGCTCAAAAATGACTATAAACACGCCTATGTTCAGACAAAGTTGAATCTGTTGCAAAAAAAATTTGCAAATAGAGGTTGTACGACCTTCTGCATGCATATCGAGAAAATTAAAAAAAAAATTGCACAGATTAAAACCTTCTGCACCTACACGCATATCAAAGCATTTTGTTTAAAATTTTGGTTTGTATTAAATCCAATCATTGCCTGCTAGTATTGGATATTGTCATACTTACTAGTTTATTGTCATACTAACACAGTAATTTCCACGCTGAAAGCCCGACAATTATCTATTTTACTCACATTGGGCATGCAGAGCTTAGTCTTTAAAAAAGTTTATTTATACTCACTGCGTGAGTGTGGGATTAAAACATCCCTTCCCACACCCCGCGCCACCCCATTCTCCCCACATCCTTCTAACCCCTCCTCCCGCCTCCCACTTTCCACCCCATTCTCCCCGCCACCATCTCCCAACCCGCCCTTCTTTCCTCCCCGCAGCCTTCCCTTATCTCTCCACATCCCTCCACCACTTCTTAACCCCGCGCCACTCTCCACCATGCCGCTTCCTCTTTCCACTACCCCCACGCCACCTTTCCCTCTCCACTGCCACCATCCAACCACCCTCCACCTTGTGCTCCGCCCACCCCATCCTCCCTTTCCCTCCCGCTCGGTAACCCATCTCCCTTCCACCCTGCTCCCTCCTGCCGCTCCACCTATCCTCCTCCTCTGCGCTAGCCTTCTCCCTGCCACCTACTTCTGCCTCCCCATGTTCAGCCCTACCTTCCACCACCCGCAGGCCGCTCAGCCCAAAGCACTGCCCAACAACAACCTCTGCTCGGACAGCGAGCTTTAAATTTGACAGTCACTTGAACATTTTTAACATGGTTTTTGGCTTTTTGGTGATAGTCTGAAAGATATCAAATTTAACTTCATGAAATCATGACATCAGTAGGGTTTTCAAAATCCTAGCCCTCACCATTGGGCTTTTCAATTTGGCAGTCTGACTTTGAACCCACATATCTTGCTTACTTGGAGTCCTTTTTGGGTGCATTTTTTTTATTTGAGGTAGAATTTCACAAGGATCACTGTGGTGAAGTCATTTTTTTATTTTTCTCTCTGGATTGATCAAAAATCTCTATTTTCGATGACTGTTGTTGTCTAATCCCCATTTTTGTAGCTTTCAGAGCCTCGTACGGACTCATACGGTCATCTTTTTCAGTATTTTTTTTTGAAATCGCATAATTTTTTGTGTACTATCTGAATATGCACTCTATTTCCTAATTTGATGATTTTTATATTGTAGACTAATCTTTGGCTTGGTTGTTTGTGATCTTATCTTTTTCATACAGCCTAACAGTGGTTTGCAGAATGTTACTCAAGAAGAACAAAACTCAAACTACTCACGAATTGGTTTTGCAGGTTGCCTTTGATCGATAGAATGCAAAATAGTGTGCTTGCGTCTTGTTTTCAATTTCTTAAAATAGGAACCCGCATGCAGGATTTATTAAAATGAATATTTATTTGTTGTTTTAGGAATGAAAATGATGTTAGGAAACTATGCTCTCGCCCTTTTGGGATGATCAAAAATCCAGAAGCATTATTGTCATTCTCTCATTTTGCTTGAAGTGTCTTTTAGTTTTGTAAATCCTAGGAGTTGCATGGACGTATCCTCTCCCCTCGCCTTCGTAGATCTTGGGTGTAAGAGAAATCCATACAAATCCTTTAGCATGGCTACCTCCCGAATGCTTTAACAGAGCTGGTGAGAGTGGATTGCCCAACCGGTAACAGGCTAAAGCCAAGCCCCTCTGAACTGGTATATAAAAAATGTCATTGTGATTAATGTCACAGTGAATAGGTGTTGAATGTGTTATATTGGTAAGAAGATCTCCCTCAGTACCCTTGTGGTGCGTTCAAACCTACAAAATGTAACTTTTGTAGGCTGGGAGGCCTCCATAACGGAGCTAATCTGCCGCAAGTATAACCACCTGAATGGATGCCTTGACTACACACTTTGTTCTAGTTACCAAAATCCCTCTATCTGTTGGTGCGGAAGGTCAGAG
>MU224332.1:707623-726843 GCA_018584345.1 Thuja plicata | reverse complement strand
AACTGAAAAGGGTTAGAGGGCTACCTAAGTTAAAGAAACCTGAGAATGCTATGTGTAAACAATGTCAACTAGGAAAGATGACTAAGTCTAGTTTCAAGATTAAAACACATGTATCAGAGGAAATTCTAGAATTGGTCCATACTAATCTCTCTGGTCCCATTAGAGAAAGAAGCTATTGTGGTGCTAGATACTTTATTCTATTTGTAGATGATTATTCAAGGATGATGATTGTAATGTCGCTCAAAGAAAAATCTGATTCATTCCAGTTATTTAAATGGTACTTAGCTAAAGTCCAAAAGGAAACAAGAAAAATTTTGAATGATTAAGATCTGACAGAGGTGGAGAGTTTATTTCTAATAGGTTTAACAAGTTTTGCAATGATCGAGGCATAAAAAGACAGATGTCCACACCCAGGACTCCTCCACAAAATGGTATTGCTGAATGAAGGAATAGATCTATCATGGACTGTGCAAGAATACTAATGATGGAGAAAAATGTTGCACAAAAATACTGGAAAGAAGTTGTAAGTACTGCAGTCTATACACTGAATAGAGTTCAAATGAAGAAAGGTATAGATGCTACACCTTATGAACTTTGGTATGGTTATGCACCTAGTGTAAAGTATTTTAAAGTATTTGGAAGCAAATGTTTTATACTGAAAGACAACAGAAATGGAAAACTAGATGCTAAAGGTGAAGAAGGCATATTCCTTGGTTATTCAATGAAAAGTAAAGCTTACAAATGTTTGAATTCTAATACTAACAAAATTGTTGAAAGTGCAAATGTAAGAATTGATGAGTTTGCAGAAAGAAATGAATATGAAAGAACACAAGAGCCTGAAAGCTACATATCATTCATATATCTAGATGAGGAAGATTCTAATTCACTACCTGAGACTACTACTCAACAACAGCATGCACCTGCCGAGTCATAGAGTGGAGATGCCAAGAAACTAGAAGTGAATGCCGAGCTATTTGAGGGAGATGCGAAGTCACAGAATCAACCAAAAATAGATACAGACAATGAACCTAAAGCACGAACTGAGCCTACCCTAGCAAAATATGTGAGAAGAAATCACAATTCTGGTCAAATCATTAGGTCAAAGGATTATGTTGTTATGACAAGAAGTAAGTTGAAAAATGACACATGTTTGTTATGTGAATTTGAGCCCAAAATAGTGAAAGATGCTTTAGAAAATGAAGATTGGATACAAGCGATGAATGAGGAAATTGAACAAATTGAGAAGAACAAAACTTGGAAACTTGTATCTAGGCCAAAGGATAAAAATGTAATTGGCACAAAGTGGGTATTCAGGAACAAACTGAATGAACATGGAGATGTGACAAGAAACAAAGCTAGACTGGTATGCAAGGGTTATGCACAGGAGGAACGAATTGACTATGGTGAAACCTTCACCCCAGTTGCAAAATTGGAAGGTGTCAGAAACTTACTTGCATAAGCAGCCTATGAAGGATTCAAAGTTTATCAAATGGATGTGAAAACTACATTTCTCAATGGTATCTTGGAAGAAGCAGTGTATATTGAGCAAGATGATGGTTTTATAGACCCAAACAAAAGGGATATGGTTTGCAGATTGCACAAATCATTATATGGATTGAAGCAAGCACCAAGAGCATCGTATGGGAGATTGCACAATTATCTAATCAAGATTGGATTTGCAAGAACCAATGACAACAACAACCTATACTTGAAAATAGTGCAAAGAAAAGGTACATTATTAGCTAAAATTTTTGTAGATGACATCATATTTAGTGGACAAGATGCGTTATGTCAAAAATTTGCAATAGAGATGCAAACTGAGTTTGAGATGTCTATGTTTACTGAAATAAAATTCTTTGTTGGCTTACAAATTTATCAATTGAAGAATGGTATCTATATCACTCAATCTAAATATATCAAAGAGATACTAAAATTTTTTGGAATGGAAGAATCCAAACCAGTGAGTACACCCATGGCTACTGGACAGAAGCTGAAAAAAGATGATGACACAAAAGAAGTGAACCAAACACTCTACAGGTCAATGATTTGAAAACTGTAGTATGGTGTACATAGTAGACCTGATATTTCCCCAGTTGTTAGGATTGTTGCAAGGTTTTCTACTAACCCCAAGGAAACTCACATGATGGCAGTTAAAAGGAATCTAAGATATTTGAAAGGAACTGAGGACTATGGTCTATACTACAAAAATAATGACAATTTTGAACTCAAAGTTTACACTGAATCTGACTCGGCTGGAAATTTTGATGATAGGAAAAGCACTACTAGTGGAGAATTTCTTTTAGGAAAGAGATTGACCTCCTGGACAAGCAAGAAATAGAATTGCACCTCACAATCTACAGTTGAAGCCAAGTATGCAGCAACAGTAGTTAACTATTCTAACATTGTGTGGTTGAAGATACTACAGAAAGGTATGAAGGAAGAAATCACTGACCCAGTTGTCATATATTGTGATAACACAAGTGCTATTAATATTTCTAAAAATCTTGTTATGCACTCAAAGACAAAACATATAGCTATCAAGTATCACTACTTGAGGGAGCTAGTTTAGAGTAATGAAGTGAGACTGGATTATGTGAACACCAAAGAACAATTAGCATACATATTCACAAAAGCACTACCCAATGATACTCATGAGTATCTACAAGGTATATTGGGGGTGATTCCCCTAACTGAGGCTAATTAAGTTCTGTATGGTACTGTTGCATCAAATATTTTATTCATAATATCTGACACATTGACGCATAGTAAGTCACACTTTAGGATGCTGGCTAAAGTTGTGAAGATGGTCAAGGACAAAAAAGAAAAATCAGTCATAATCAAGATGAAAAGATCTACATGATAATGATATTGACGTCTTTGGCATTTTTGTCAAAGAGGGAGAGATTACCTATAAAGAGGAAGAGATTGCTGATAAAGAGAGATTACAAAGCAGGAAAGATTACATAGAGGCAGAAGTTACTATTGAAAACATTGAAGTGATTATCTACTCAGAGGGAGTCTACAGATGATTAGACACAGATGATGACAGTGTGATTACAGATAGAGAGGGAGAAATTTTTTACAGATAAGAATCAGAATAAAGATAAAGACATTAATGAAAATTCGTTCATATCAAGGAACACAGGTGGATTTTTGGATTGGTTGGTAACTATGCTTTTTAAATCATTGTTTTAATATTTTGTGTTGCCATCAATGCCAAACAGGGAGATTGTTGGGAAGTGACAATGCAAGAAACTATTATTTTGTCATTTATGTCAAACCTTAACTGGTGAGACTATTGTTATCTGTTTGAGTACCATATCTATTATTGATGAAGAAGATTTAACAAGAAGACCAAGTGAATGGTTGAGTTAAGGCAACTAAAAGGGTATTTGATCAGTTGGCACTCTGGAAAAGTAATTTGTTGTTTATCTTTCAAAGACAATTTTTCTGGTTGTTTTGTGCTGAGAAAGTTTGGCTTGTGCCGACCAAATTTTCTTGTGATGAGAAAAAGTTGTTCAATGTCGAGCACCATTGAAATTGCTGAGTGGAAACAGTAATGTTGGCTGACTTACAGTAATTGGATTAATGATGAGATTTGTGATCCCTGGCCAACTTAGTTAATTTTATTGGGATATGTAATGTTATTTAAAGATTGATCCACATCATTTGATGTATGGGTAACTATAATTAATGCATGGTTTCAAGATTTAATTAGAGACCACTTTGGAGAAGTAAATGTAAGGTAAAGATGGAATGATCCGTTGGATCTGACCTAACCTAGAATCTACGATCTTGTTTAAGCAGAAAAATATTTATCTGACCTAGATAGAGAGGTATATGATAACCTCAAGGGGTTATTCACTATTTGTGCAAGAGTGTATGTGTATGCAAAAGGTTTGCATAGTTGATTTATAGTTTGGCATGATCTAGCAGAGAAGGCAAAAGGAAGAAGCAAAAAGTTGCATGTGTGATTGCGTGATGGATTTCCAAGCAGATCAAAAGGTTGAAATGACAATGTAGGCTATCCAGTAAGTTAACATCAGAGCTATAATTGGATCTGAATTGCAAAGTTGGTTATATGTATCAGATCACAACTGCTGATTACTTTCTTACCATTGTATCAGTTAAATCCTTTAACAAGGTTGACTTAACAGTCATTTGTATAAATCCTCTAACAAGGTGACATTCAGGTGGAATGTTCTAAGTCCTCTAACAAGGCCACTCCTGATAGGGTGATTAAATTCTTTAACCATGTCACACCTAGCAGTGTGTTATTATAGCCTTTAATAGGGTTTGCTCCTCACAGGGCATCACTTAAAAAGAGTGAAAACTTGGTAGCATGTTACTGGTGGCTTTTCCCATATTGGGTTTCCATGTTAAATAATTGTGTCAACTTGTGTGAATGCTTATGGTTTTCTTTACTGTTATGTTTCTAAAAGCTAATTTCAATTGACAGTAAACTACATGATTAAGTTGTTGACTGCTACTGAGTAGATCTAAAATTTAGAAAGTTTAATTTTCTACATCTAGACCTGAGGATAATTGATTGACCCCTTCCCTCTCAGTTATTCTAAATTCATTCTAACATAAATACCTCAAACAATTCAAAACTAGGGTTCTTCCTAAAAAATTAACACCAGATTGATTTGTTCTCATAAATCAACATGAACAATCTGCTTTTATTGCTTAGATCACAACCAATACCTCAATTAGTACTTCTTTAGTTCCACAAAATCTTTCACAATGTGCAAGGTAAGAATGAAATAAAAAATAAATAACCTTTTATCTGCATTCACACACACACACACACACACACACACACACACACACACACATACATTAAATGCACTTACCAATATAACTTAGTTTACCACCGATTGGCTCAAAAAGTATTATCGATGATCAAAACACCACATAATTCATCAAAACTTCATAATGTGCTCCAATACACATTATTGCATCTTAATATGCTGATAGATCTTACCATACACCTATAGGGGGGCTAAAAATGGATTCAACTATACTTTCTCCCCCTAAGCCACATGAAGGGTTAGTTTGATCAATAATTCTCCACACCTGATGGATGTGTGGATTCCTCTAATGTCTTACTATCTTCCTTCTATATTTTTTTCATCTATATCTTTACCTCTTCTACATTTACAGTTTTCTTCTATTTATAATTTCTTGACTAGTTTACCGATTGGTTCCTTGACCTATAATTTCTTGCTAGATGTTTGATCTTTTGACAATGCAAGAATTCCATAATAGTAGTTCTCCACGGTCAATCATTACCTCTTACAGTCCTCATTTTGCAATTCATAGCCATGTGTTCCTAGTTACCACATATTGATCATGTGACATCAAATTGCCTCTCCCTTTGGTAAGGGCTTTCCCAGTTCACAAGTAACCTTTGATTGATAACTCTTGACCTACACTCATCATCTTTGTGACCATATTTGTTGCATTTATAAAATTAATCATCAAACCTACTAAATATAGATCTATAATCATAGGCAGTATGACCATACTTATTCTAGTTGTAACAATATCTACAAAAAGTACTTGATTTGTTTACAGATCTACTCCTAGATACATTTTTAATATGGCCTACCTTACCACAATTGAAACATATAGGTTTGTGGGCTTCCTTACCCTAATTTACTTGTGTTACCTTCAGTGGAAAATTTCCTTCATGCCTGATCTCCTTTGTTCTAGAAGATTCACAAACTTCAAAAGTAGTATTTTTGGTGTATCCAAGGCATGTGGTCTCTTTTCTCCTTCTTTGATTCTTTATCTTCTCATCAAGTTTTGTAGTTCTCTCATTGAATTTATTCAGCAGATCATTAGCCTTCTTCAATTCTTCTTTTAGTTTCTCATTCTCGTTTCTCATATTTTCATTCTACCTTAGTGATTCTTGATTCCCTTCAATAGTTTCATGTAGACTTTCATTTGTCTCATGTAAATATGCATGCAATGTACCAACCTCTTGTTCATATTTAAAAATCTCATCTACTTTAGCTTTTGCAGCTTTATGTTTTGCTTTTAGGGATTCTTATGCAATTATCTTTGCTTCCTCTACTGCCTTCCTTGCTTCAATTTCTTCACCCATCCTGATTAACAAAGCTTATAGTTCTCTCTTGATATTCTTATTTTCCTTATGTATCTTCTCATTCTCTTGTGATAGTTCTTCCAAGGCTGCTTCAGATTCATCATATCCACATTGTTCAGATAGTTTCTCAATGTAGTCTTGACTCTCAGTTAATTGCACAACAAGCTCCTATCTTTTGGCTCTTGAGTGCTTCATTTATTTCTTCAATTCCTTAATGTGCAATCCAGTTTCTTTGAGATTCCTCATGTGCTTCAACAAACCCTCCATATTTTCCTTAAGGATCCTCCCAAAGTTGTTAGGCTTCTTCAAGGGAACATGGCTTCTATACCAATTGTTAGTCTTTAAAGGCACTAAGTGGGGGGATGAATCAGTGCAACCAAAAACCAGAAATTGGTGCAGGGGCACCTAGGGTCATCATGGAAACTAATGAAGATAGAGTAAATAAAGAATCCCTAAATTTTAATTTGGATATTCTTAAGACTTTATTGGAAATTTTTAATGAAGAATTTAATAAAGTATTGTTAAGTCCTAAAAAACCCGATAAAGGACATTAGGACCAAAATTGATGTAAGGGTGGCCAATAGTGCCAAAAGGGGTCTAAGTTGATTAGTTTGGGTTTATTAGGTCCTAGAAAAAATTAGTAATAGAATCCATGAAGTTTGAATAATTTTAAAAAAATAAAACACCAAATACACAAGTTAATAATTAAAATATTTGAATATTAATGGCTAGTTTTGTTTTGGTGGGAAATATCATTCAGGAGTTCTAAACACTTTGTAATCATTTCAAAGCACTTGTGATCATTTTTGGAAGTTAGAAGTTATCTTATAAATGCACATAGATGTGTGGGAGAAAGGGGGGTATGGATTGGTTAAGGAGTGTAAGGACTCTACACAGAAAAGGCAATAAATTCATAGTTTCTTGCACATTTTGGGTCTCTTACTATATTTCCTTATTTTTTGTGATTGAAATGTATTAAGGGATGTATCTAAGATTGTTTTGATCCAATTTTGTGTTAGGAATAATAGTCCACCAACACAAATGGGGGGGGGGGGTGACTCAGTTGTGAGATATATTATTAAACATTAAACTTTATAAACCAAAAATTTAATCCAAATGATAACACAACAAATGCCAACACAATAACACAATCCTTTGTTGTTGAGGAAACCTTGTTAAAGGTATAACCCCGGTGGGAATTAGAACCCACAAATATTGTACTGAGAGTATAGTATCCATGTTAAATGATTAATCCATGTTAGGAGCTTATTAATGCATTACAATACATAGTCCATGTTAAATCACAAACCCTATTAGGATTCAAGAGAAATAGTGGGCTCACTACCCAAGCACAATTCCTAAAGAAGGTTAAAGATGCCCTCAAGGACTTACAGTCTATAACACAAGTGTATATAGAAAATATACAATCTAGTGAACTGTCTGATAGCAACTATCTTTGCTTCGTCAGTTCCAATGAAGTATCATAATCATATCCTCTGATCTAAATCTAGCAGACAATCAAGCCCACAACTTCCACACTTTTTTATCTCTTATTTTCCTCTTCCATACATACATCCATACATATTTCCAAAAGAAAAGATCTCTCATATATACCATATTACAATAATTGATTAGGTCAGCCAATTAAGATTTCCCAATATACAAATAATTATTTAACCCCTTGCTAAGATACACATGGTACCTATAAAAATTAAACATCAATTAAAATTCATCAAATTTAATCCAAGATCCATAATCCATGCTTGTAATCCACAATACACGCCACATCTCTAAAGTTGGCCCCATATAGGTCTCCTTTAGAATACACGCCACAACTGAAATCACAAAAAATCATAGAACTTGAGACCCATAAAAAAAAATCCTTAACATAACTTATGTCATTCCTTAAGCTCGCATAGCCTGAATCATCACCCCTCATAAGATATACTCAAAACAAAGACACCCACTTTGTCAAACATCATTGTCACAGTCTAGTATCCAATCTTCACTAAAACCTCTCTAACTCATCCACTATATAATATTAGGCCAAGAAACCTTATAAATAAGATCACCATACATCCTTCTACATATCATCATCTTCGCTCATTCATATTCAACTGTATAGTATCTGTACACTTTTATCAGTCATCATACAACAGTAATAACCAATTTGTTTCTCCTCCAAAGAAACATATGTTGACATTAGTGAAAAAAAAAAATGTGACAAACATTAGTAGTAACCAATTCCAAAAACATCCAACAATCTCCCCTTTTTGCATTGATGGCAACATATGGAAAAATCCATCAACCCAAAAGTACACTCTTCTCAATATCCTCAACACAACTCTTCCTAAATAGTAGGGATTTTCCCATAGAATATATCCCCCTTTGACAACGATGGAAAAGGCTTCCATAACTCTTCTTCATTCTTCTACAAGGTGTAGCTTTTTCAAATCTTCATTTCTGTAACAACCAGGTGCAAAATTGCCCAAATATGTTCTATAGTGTTCCCATGATGACTCCCCCTGAGCAGTAGATCCATACATCAAGTCCAGAAAATTATATATCTTTCAAAGCTGCTAGAATGATACATTCCTACATCAATTAATTACCACGAGGAGGGGATCTCACCCCAAGCATGCTTCTGAGATACTCAAAAACATCTTTTGGCAAAGTTTTTGTAAATATATCTATTATTTGTTCCTTTGTGCTTACATACTCCAATCTGATCTCCATCTCTACTACCTTGTCTCTCAATAAATAATACTTAATGGAAATATTTTTAGTCTTTGAATGCATTACAAGATTATTTGACATATTCAATGTGCTAGTGTTATCACAATGGATAACCACTGGTGCTTCAAAAATTATTCCAAATTACTTCAGCATTTATTTCATCCAAACAATTTGTGTACAATTTATAGCAGCAGCAACATACTCAGATTCAACAGTAGACTGAGCTATACAATCCTGCTTCTTACTTAACCATGAAACCATCATTTTTCCAAGGAAAAATTCTCCTCCACTTGTACTCTTTCTATAATCCACACTGCCTACCCAATGAGCATCAGTATAAGTGTGTAAAGTAAATTCATCATATTTTTCATACCATAATCCATACTCTATTGTTCCTTTCGAGTATCTGAAAATTCTTTTCACAGCAGCAAGGTGTGTCTCTTTAGGATCTTGTTGATATCTTGCCACAATTCCAACTACATTGGAAATATCTAGTCTAGTGTGAGTTAGATATGGTAGATGTCCAATCATCGATCTACACTTTGTCTGAAAAACACTATGAGTTTCATCATTTTTAGTAATTTTATAACTAGTCACCATGGGTCTCCCAACAAGTTTACAACCTTCCATTCCAAATTTCTTCAACATTTCCTTAAGATACTTGGTCTGAGATATAAAAATACCATTCTTGTTCTGATTAATTTAGAATCCAAGAAAAAATTTCATCTCACCAATCATTGACATTTCAAATTCATTTTCCATCTCTTTAGAGAACTTTTTACTCATTTCATCATTACCTCTAAAAATGATATCATCAACAAAAAATTCTATGATTAGAATTCCATCTTCACTAGTTCTTAAGTATAAATTATTGTTTGCATTACCTTTTCTAAAACCAAGATGAAGTAGATACCCATCTATTCTTGCATACAATGCTCTTGGTGCTTGTTTAAGCCCATACAAAGATTTCTTCAACTTGAAAACCATGTCTTCATCTTCTATCAAAGTATATCCATCAGGTTTCTCTATGTATACCTCTTCCTCCAGATCTCCATTCAAAAATTCAGATTTCACATCCATCTGATATACCTTAAAATTTTTATGTGCAGCATAAGCAAGAAATAATCTCACTACTTCCAACCAAGCAACATGAGGAAATGTTTCTTCAAATTATATGCGTTCTTGTTGTGAGTAGCCTTGAGAAACTAGTCTAGCCTTATTTCTTAGCACTGTTCCTTCCTCATCCATTTTTTTTTCTAAAACCCCACTTAGTTCCTATAACATTCTTATTTTTAGGCCTTGGAACCAATTCCCAAGTGTTATTTTTCTTTATCCATTCTAATTCATCCTGCATATCTTTAGTTCAAGATTCATCTCTACATGCCTCATCAGTAGATTCTGGTTCAACTTGAGAAATCAAACAAATTTCATCTCTTAATTTTGATCTTGTCATCATTCCTCTATTTGCATCACCAATTATTTGATCTTTAGGATGGTTCTTCTTAACATATCTCAGATTCTTATGATTTTTAGTAAGCTCATTTGATTCATCTTCGATCTCATTATCAATCTGCAAAGGTTATTCAGGATCAATAGTAACCTCCTTAATATTTTTAGTATGATCATGGTCATACATTCTCTCTTGAATATGAAACCTTTCATCTATCCTCACATTAGTAATTTCAATCATCCTCCTCAATCTTAGATTGAAAGATTTATAGGCTTTTCTCTTAAGGGAATAACCAAAGAAGATACCTTGATCACTTGTAGCATCAAACTTCCCCATCTCATCATCTCTTTTGATATAGCATTTACTTCCAAATATTCTAAAATATTTTATAGTATGGGTGTGATTAAATCATAATTCATAAGGATTCTTACTTGTACCTTCTCTGATCTGAATTTTGTGTCAATGTGCATTAATGTTGTGGATTGTTATTTTGATTTACAATTTACTTTATTGACATAGATCGGTAAACACAGTATTAATTACTGATACTCGGTAAACACTATTGACTAAAGTTTGAGATTATAGAATACATTTCACTGAGTTGAATTATATTTTTGAATTTTTTTTATATACATCTAGAGGAATTTGGGACTATAGGATAATTGGGAGCTATGATACCAATTGTTAGAATAATAGAAAGAGGGGTGAATCAATTAGCTCCCAATTATCCTACAATCCCAAATTCCTCTAGATGTATATAAAAACAAATCAAACATATAATTCAACCTGGTGAAATGTATTTTATAATCTCAAACTTTAGTCAATAATGTTTACCGAGTATTAGTAAATTAATACTGTGATTACCGATCTATGTCAATAAAGTAAAGTGTATAGAAAAATAACAATTCACAACATTCATGCATATTGACACATAGATTTTTAATATGGAAACCCTTCTAAGGGAAAAAACTACCTGGGACTGGTAACCCAAAATATTTTCACTCTTCTGAAGTGATCTCGGTGAAGAGCCAACCATTTTAAAGGTTACAATGAACACTATAAAATGTGACCTAGTTAGAGGATTTAAAACTAACAGTTCTCTCTTGACCATGCATTCACTATGGGGTCAACAAGAAAACACTCAACATTCATTAGAATGTCATAATAAAGACTTCACTGTCCTACTCAGTTAAGAGATTTATATGTAACAATGGTTAAATCGATACAGTAATGATTTGATTCAAATACAAATTTGTCTTACAGATTTTCAAATCCATGCTAAGTAAATAATACCTCTAATCAATTTGTTCATTTCAATTTATCTCATACTGTATACTTGTTCTGCTCAGTAATGTTATTTCCTCTGTCATTTAGTGATGTCTGTGGAAAATGCTTGGTTCTATCTTTAACCAGTTGTATCAATCATGCATAAATTTCACATGTGCACATCATAGAATCATGTGTGATTCATAATGAATATCTTGTCTCTTATATAGACATCATAGGTCATTTAATTTTCATCCTTCATATTTTTCCACTTAATCTCCATCGTTGATTTTGTTGCTTAAACCATCCTTGACAGTTGTGTTAAAAACACGTTTCAATCTTTGTCGTCTGATCTTCATTGAATTTTCATAACACTTTGATCAAAATAAAAAACTTTATCTTTTACCTTGGATTCATCAATTTCCAGCTCAACATTCTAGTCAGCCTCGATTTGATTAAATTGCTCGGTCAATTGTTGTGTCGGTGATCCCTAGCTCGGTTATCACTATGCTCGGTATACACTGTGTTTTTCTCAGTGTACACTATCTCTTGGTGTATACAGAAATCTTCATTTACCAACCACTTAACCTTTGTTTGTTCCAAATATTCAATCCATAACAAATTTTCTCCACCATAATGATACTCAAATAATTTTACATCAATGACAATACATTAACTGATAACTTTTATCATCACTTCTGTAACTCGGTTGACTATCAACAAACAACTTCAAACATAAAATTAGTTTTAGTTCATCAATCTCTCCCTTTAGCATTGATGGAAACACAATATGAAATATGCAATATAAAAACTCCATACAACAAATACCAAACTTATGTTCTACACCTACAAAAATTTTGTATCTCTCCCTAGCTTGAATATATAAACTATTTCAATATTAAAAACTCACCATACAAACTCTCCCTATAGATTTAACTTTTATACTTTAATCTCTTTGTAGATTAGATATGTCTTTCCCTTTCTCTTTTCTCCCTTTAGTGGATAGATATTTCATTGAATCTCTCTCCCTTGAATCTCTCTTCCTTTATATATTTCATCGATCATTCTCTCTCCCTTTGACAACAATGCCAAAAATAAATATACAACTCTCCAATAGCCAAATAAAATATCTCTAGTGTTCGGTGCAGTAGGTACCTTGTAGTGTATTGATATTTCTATTTCATTCCAGCTCATCTTTGCATCAACATAATTGATATTCTGATTTTATGTAGGTTGATTAATTAGGAGCTAACTGATTCACCCCCCTCTCAGTTACAGTCTGAAACACAAGTGTATATAGAAAATATACAATCCTGTGAACTATCTAATAGCAATTGTCTTTTCTTGGTCAGTTGTAATGAAGTATTGTAATCATATCCTCTTCTTTACATCCAACAGATAATCAAGCCCGCATCTTCCACAGTTCTTTGTCTCTTAATTTGCCTCTTCCATACATACATCCATAAATACTTTCAAAATAAAATATCTCTCATATATACCCTATTACAATAATTGATTAGGTCTAGCAATTATGCTTTCCCAATATACAAATAATTATTTAACCCCTTGCTAAGATAAACACAGTACCTATAACAACAAAAATATCAATTATAATTCATCATATATAATCCAAGATCCGTAATCCATGCTCACAATCCACAATCCTCCGTAATACATGTCACAGATGATATCACAAAAAATTATACAATTGGTGACCCATAAAAAACATTACTTAACATGTCTTTTGTCATCCCTTAAGCTTGCATAACCTAAATCATCATTTCTCATAACATATACTCAAAACACAGAGACCCACTCTGTCAAACATCACTGTCACAGTCTAGTATCCAATGTTCACTAAAACATTTGTAACTCATCCAATATACAATATTAATCCAAGATACCTTAGAAGTAAGATCACCATACATCCTTCTAAATATCATCATCTTCACTCATTTTGATTCAACCGTATAGTATCCGTACACTTATGTTAGTCATCATACAACTGTAATAATCAGTATGTTCTTCGTCCACAGAAACATATGTTGACATCAGTAAGAAAACATGAATTCCAATAGTATCAGTAGTAACCAATTCCAAAAACATTAAACATTTTGAGGATTTCTTCTATGAAGTTTCAATTACATAATCACAATTCTGGAAATTGTCATTTTTGCATTGTTTCCTTAAGCAAAAAGATGCAATCATCCCCTTTCTATTCTAACTGTAACTTGGGATGGAATGTTGACATGTAACATATGTATGTATGCCTAAAAATGTAGGATTGAGATAGATAACATAGATTATCATCCACTTGGTCAAGTTGGGGTGCTTAAGGGCATGAAAATTTATTGAAATTGGTGGCTAAGGAGTAGAAGTAGAGGATCCATCCATCGGAGGACCCTATTTTCTTCATGAATTTTTTATAGAACACTAAGGTGATGCTTTAATAAATCTCAATTGTTGAAGAAATAATTAGGAAGTGAGACATTTTTCAAGCCCTAGTTTGTAGGGGTTTTGAGGGCTAGTTTGGGGCTTTTATGCTTGTGGAGGTGTGAGGACTAAATTGATTGGATATGCTTTGGTTTGGGGTCATTTCCTAAGACTTTCCTGATGACATGTAACTAATTAAATGTTTGAAGATGTTAAGTTTAAGATCATGCAAGACATTAAACTAATTAATGTATTATATTGTCATTGATGTCAACTTGATATAATTTGTATGGTCATGGAAATATTGCCAAAGACTTCAAAGAACCAATAAATCAAAGGCTATTCTATCACTAATGCATATAAGTAAATTATTCACTAAGTGAATGTATACATCGATGGAGTGCACGTCGATGGTCAGAGTAAAAGAGAAAAACTCACTGTGCTACCTGACGAGCTAATGCACATCATTACCTGTGAGAAAAGCTACAGTGTTGCCCGATGAGAAAAACATAGAGTAACATGACAGAAACAATTTTAGTGTTTCTCGATGGAAAAGACAAGGACAGAGATCTTGATGAAAACTGAAGTCACACCGATGAAAGAGTCAGTTATCACTGATGACTAACTAAAGTGTTGACCGATAGAATAGAGATTTCGGAAATGAAAAAATGCTTAGCTATCAAGAGCTATAAATAGACTTAGCAGATACTTATCATTTTTTTAATCATCCAGATAAAGTCGGAGATAAGTAATTAATTTAAAGCTGATTTGTCCAGTTGGAAAGAAGATCTTTTTGAGATAAAATAGGAGTTTTCTTTAAATCTATTGGAGATAATTGTGGATCACTCCAAGAATCAAGAAATCCAAGAAAAGGTAAATCATGTCTATATAGAGATAAACCCAATTCATTACAAATTGGTGAGTGGGGTGAAAAAGAGAAGAGGAAATATGCAAAAGAAAATCTGAAGGAGAAGAAGTCTTCATTCATTCCTAATCTACAAGATAAGGAAAGAGCTAGATTTTGTAGACACAGATGGACAGTGAGACAAAATCATAGAGAAGAAAAATGTGGAGCAAAGGTATAGAACTGATTATATTGATCAGAGAA
Organism: Thuja plicata; assembly: GCA_018584345.1. Lineage (NCBI taxonomy): Eukaryota > Viridiplantae > Streptophyta > Pinopsida > Cupressales > Cupressaceae > Thuja > Thuja plicata. The sequence continues at coordinate 711,738 of MU224332.1, read as the reverse complement.
ATAATGGACTTACAATAGATCTAAAAATCTGCAATTGAGTTGTATGTATGAACAGATCATTAGTGTTTCATTTTAACCATTGATTCATCAAGTTTCTTAATCGAGTAGGACTTAAAAGTCTTTTAAAATTGAGATACATCCCAAGGAGTATCAAAAATTTTGAACATGAAAGTAGCATTGGATATGCCTGATACCTATTGATAGGCTAAGTGGGTGTTTGATCAAGGATGGTAGCATTAGATGCCATATATTAGGTGACAAAGTATCTTTTAAATCCTCTAACAAGGTCACACCTAATAGTGTGTTTGTAACCTTTAACAGGGTTGGCTCCTAATAGAACTCACTTTAGAAGAGTAAAAATCTGGGGTACCAGTCCCAGTGGTTTTTCCCTTAACAAGGTTCCCAGGTTAAAATCTATGTGTTATGTGTTTATGTTTTATTACTTTACTCTTTTACATTTCACATATGCAATTCTGGATTTATTAGTATATTCTGCATATTTACTGAGTTTTGGTAAAAACTTAATTGCTTATCGGTAATCATACAGAGGAAAGATTTACAAAGTAATCCAACAGGTAGAAAATTGATATAAATATTTCAAGGCATTCATCTTGTAGGACATAAGATAACTTGAGACATAATCTATGGTTATAAGTTTTAAGGGTTGATTTAAGTATTAATTTTGTAGGCCACTGATTCACCCCCCCCCCTCTCAGTTATTGTTGGAAACACTGAGAGGGGGGGGGAGGGGTGAATCAACATTTACCTAATTATTCAATTTCAGCACTTTAAACATAAATCAATTAGATATCACTTGAAGCTTAACAAAAGATCACATAACACATAATATAATTACAGGGAAACCTTGATTAGAGGAAAACCCGGGTGGGAATTAGTACCCACAAATATTACACTAGTATAATGAAATTGTTAAATTTCCTTTGCCCTGTTAGGAGCAGTCTTTACAATGAAAGTACAATGACATGGTTAAGGGTGTGACCCTGTTAGAAGTATTTTACAACAAACCCTATTAGAGGTGAGGAATCACTATCCAAGAGCTCACTGCTCAATGAGAAAGAAGGCTACAACCTCCTGAGAATAGATATGCACTATATCCAAAAGTGAACTGATGTATGTGACACAGATGTCTGATCAGTTTGAGTTGTGTGCTTATGCTCTTATCTTACTTAAGGGCTCTATCTCATTCTAATATCTTCATACTTCTCTACTTATATGTCTTCTCCAACTATTTCTTCTACCCTTCAAATATATCTTTATATTGCATATATATATATATATATATATATATATATATGTTTATGCCTGAATAGAGACGACTATAAACAAGACCTTAGTCGGCCCAAAAACAACATTCACAATGCTTCCAAACAAATTGTCTTAAGCATGTTTACAAAAATGTTTAATACATGATTACGAAATTATTACAATAGGTGCTTAGCCTTTACATAACAAAAGATTACACGCTAATCAAAATCACGAAGTCGGCTTCATACTCTATATTCTAAACTGCTAGTGTACTTGTTCTTTCTGTAACTTGTCTATACTGCCATTCTATACCATTCATGTATAGGATATGCATTACAACATACCATAGACCTTAAGTCTGAATGTGCATATCCTGATGTGATCGTACGCACATGCGCTGATGCCCTGATCGGCTGCAAGTCACTGTTTTGTTCTGTCTTCTACACTTAGTCAATTTTCACTTCATAGTTTACTGTCAAAGCTTCATATGACTTTGTTTCCATAATGAAAACACAAAATAAGCCATATACTCACTGGGAGTCAACTTTCCAACAATCTCCCCCTTTGTCATTAATGGAAAAAAGGAATGTGGCCAAGTTACTCAAAATTGACTAACACCGAAAAACTATATATTCTTATCTTTTTAACATATACATACACTACTCCTCATATATAATTTATTCATTATATACATTACTCCACCTTTAACATTAATGAAAAAGGTGTCAAAAAACTTGTAAGTTTCTAGATACTCACTCCATGTATACATCTGGATATACAATCTGAAGATTCTTCATCTCTTGCTGCCAGAATGCCTTTAGTGCATCAATTGTTTGTAGATGGGTGCATAAGGAATATGTAAGATTTTCCATCTTTGTCAAATACATGCTTGGTCCTTCATCATAGGTAGCAATGGTTGCATCAATCTATTTAATATTCTCATCCAGAACTGCTAAGGAGGGCGCAAGTGCATTTCTCAGTTGAGTCTGCCTGATCCTTATCTTACTGATCTGCATTTTAGCTTTTTCTATCTTGTCCAATTGACCTTGATAGATATTTTTGCAGATGTTCATGTCTTGCGTGGATGTTTCAACTAATTTTCTAATGCTATCAACCAAAATATCTGCCTCCTCTATCTTTTTGATGTGTTCAGAGGTGAGTTTGCATCTGTCTATGTAGTTATGGATGGATCTATATTTATGGGCCGATTTAATGTTTTTAGACAAGTGACGATGGAGATCAGATTGTTTTTGGGATCTTTTAAAGAAAGATCAGCCGGTTGAAGAAAGAAAGTCGGTGCAAATCAGATTTCATAGAAGGACAGGTGTCAAAAGGATATCAATTCTAGGGTTTCCTTCTTCTATAAGTACCTTCTTTTTCTCTGTTGTAAGGGTTCTGGTTATTTCGATAGAATAAGGAGGTTCCAAAGAGGGTTTCATTTCCTTTTTTTTCTAAAGTTAGGGTCCAAGTGTTGTTCCTGTGTAGATATTCTTCATTTTCTCTGCATCAAGGGTGTTCTTGATCTCTTTTTGGTTTCAGAGGAGGATATCTATTATAATAGTTAGCTTTATGAATAAAAATTGATTATTGTTGTACTATTATCAAGTTGTCTCCATTATTCTTTCTAAATAATAGAAACTAAGGCATCAAGGGTGTTTTGGTCTTATCTATTGTAGATCTGCAATAGAGTCATTTAGAGGATGACTATGATTTGGGATTTATTTTCAGATTTGTATGATTTTGGGATATTAAGGATAAGTCAAACTTGTTTTTCAGTGAATGTTGATTAATGCATTGTCTATTCTAGAGTCTCTTCCAATGGGAGGGTTAAACACTTTGAATAGGTAGTTGCATATTTGAACACGTTGGTGGGTCCATAGGTAGAACTTGATTCACAGGGTATGTTTGATGTAAGGCATTAGACATATGATACTGTGTTGTTTTCTTTGTTCATAATCTTCCTTTTGCCTTGTTATGTTTGACTCTGTTGCACATTGGATAAGGCACTGGTCTATGTGGGATATGGGGTATTTCAAGGATCCATTAATCAAATACATCATTGAAAATATTTTCCCTTCATTTTTGTAGGAAGGAATTAGAGTAGGTCTAGTTTTCAAACATACTTTATGCAAGTGGGATACTGCATAATATTTTGTAAAAACATTGAGGGACATGTTACTTATAGGTTTGAAAGATATTCCACAGTTATCTATCTGCAAGCTATTGTTTGTCACAAGGGTTTATGTGTGTGTATATTAGGTATACCCACATGAGTGATGTTGACCTCAAATTGTAGGTCTTTGAACCTTGTCAAAGTTAGCTTTCTCTTTTCTCCTTTTTGTTGAGGGTGTTGAGTTTGTGTCTTAGGTTTTTAATCCCGCAACATGGTCTCAAAATCTCATCTAGGAAAGGAGATTGCAAGAAAAAGAACTCACAACGTTTATGCTAGCTAAGGTGTTCTTTTTAAAACTCCCTCTACCTCTTCTAGATCCATTTTGATAACTCATGCAATTTGTAATTAATCTTTAGAAATTACATGCATTTCTTGCATAATTTTTGTACTTATTATTGCATATATATGTAGACACCTAAAACTAGGCAGGTGTCCTAGAATAATCCAAATATGCAAATCTCTGCCAAATGCTTCAAAATGCTTAAAAATGGATCAAAATCAATTCAAATGGACATTTATCAATCAAACTAGACAAAATCAAGTTAAATAAAAGGATTAACTAACCATGACATCAAATAATCAAATATAAGCCTAAAAGGATCAATCAAAATTATATAATTGATTTTAATCAATTAATTGTATAGTTTTAATCAAAAATCAAATTGAACCTATTCAT
>MU224332.1:652237-669407 GCA_018584345.1 Thuja plicata | reverse complement strand
TGGTCCCCTTATTTGAAACCATTTGAGAGATCAAACTCAACCAAGGATTAACCCATGATCAATTCACTCTACCCCCTACCCTTGGGATTTTACTATAAATACAAGCATTTTTCAAGCATAATCATATCCTAAAAAATTTGAATCTAAATCATCCTCATTATAGGAAATTTAAAAGCATTTTGAGTAATAGTGAGAACATTTCATATAAAATTGAGATATCATATCATTTCATGAGAGAATTTGAACTCTTTTTTGTATCAAATTGAGAGAATTGCGAGCTAGATTAGGCATTTTATCATATTTTTCTCATTCTAGGATGGTCACTAGTGGAGATTCAGATTGATGGCTCTACTTGCAAAGCCTAGTTAGAGAACCATGGGGTGTTATGGATGTTAAACACAATTATTTAGATTAATTTGCTTATTTCTTTCCATAGAATTGTAGTTAATTGTCCTAATTTCATGAAGGTATATTAAATCACACACACATTACTATATCTTTTTTCCTTAGCTTGGGTAATCTTGAGGAAATGGTTCTATGGGTCACATTCACATGCTTCATCCATCATGGCCTTTCCACGCATGCTTCATCCATCATGGCCTTTCCATCTCTAATCCATCATCTTGCAAATCCATCCTTCGTATCCTATACCTTGCTAGAAATTGGGGGAAAACCAATGTGATCTTGTTTGAGAGATGGTAAAATCTAAAAAATAAAAAATCTCTAAAAACTAAAAAATTTCTAAAAGATAAAAAATCTCTAAAAAATCCAAAAACATAAAAAAATCCAAAAATCTTGCTTAAAGTCTTTGAGTTGCATTGTTGCATTCAAGGTTTCATTTTCCCAAGATTCACATGGTCTGATTTTTCACTTGGGGGAAAATCATTGGTTTTTTGGTACAAACGGATTTAGACGTGCTACATTTTGGTTACATGACAGAAGTCAATTTTTAGAACTTCAGAGGAGATATATTTTGGAACCTTGAATGGATATCATTGTTCAATCCAAGCAGTTTGATTCCATAACTTGATCCTTGAACTTCATTGATTTATTTTATCAGGATTAAAAATTGACATCTAAATGATCTGAATATTTGGAATTCTTATTGAAAATCTAGATACATTGCAAAACACTTGAAATTTTTGATGATTTTCATTGACCTTTTCAAGTCATGTTCTTTTCAGCTAATCGATGATGTTTCGAATAGATTGGAGATGATGGAGACATGATGTTTTTATTCACTTTTGTGTGACTTTTTTGAGGAAGATCCCCTAACTTTTGTGAATTCATCTAACGACATGGTCATCAAAGAACCATCGAGGACTTTCATATAGGGAGGAGGGTTAACCTTTGTTTGTTTATGCAAAAGGACACCTTGGCTATTTAGATCTTCCATATCTTAATACAAAAATCCACTTGCAACATTGAATCCATTGAAACCAGTGTTCATACTCCCATAGTTGATTATTCAACTAGTGTGGGTTGTACTAGTTTCCTAAAAGGTAACCAAAATGTGATTAAAAGTGGTATTCATATCATCATGATGTGGTCAGTGATGGTTGTACTTGCTTTTTGATCCCATGATGCTCAATGATGAAAATATATCTCTATGGCATTTCTTTGCTAAAGCTAGTGACAATTAGTTGCATTGCATTGCATTTTCATGATAGATTAATTGCATGTTTATGGAATTTTCCTTAATCAAGGGGGTGGAAGTTAATCATGATTTCATCATTGAAGTCCTAATCAATGCCCTCAAATGTATGATCTATCAAATTTATCAATGTTACATCAAGGACATCATCGCTATGCATCTTCTCACCTAAGGACAACCTCACCATCTGATCAACTAGGGGAAACCTAATTATCTTCATTACCTATACCTACAAATGTACTTTAATCATATCAAATGTCCCTATGTATCAGCCTCCCAACATTAATCTTCCCATCAAACCCAATTGAATATCAATCAGTCGAATCATCCAATTGATTATCTAACGTCAATCGTTTATCATATCATCCATTTTCTCATCTTGAGCGCATCAAATTTCCTAACTCTAGATCTTGAGGAAGGAAAATCAATCCATTTGTTCGTCTCTCTAGATCTTCAGAGCGAATAATCAGTTTATCCAATCAATCCATTTGTTTGTTTATCTAGATCTTGAGAGCGAATTATCAGTTTATCCAATCAATCCATCAACCTACTTATCCTATCTGATTGACATCAATACAACATCGACCAAGTGATTCTGACTGACATCATGTGATATCCGATAATCATCACCTTATCCAAAACATCAACAGTGTTTTCTCAATCATAGTTGTTCTCATCATATTCTTTCATAACTGGGGAATTTTCAAATTAATTTTATCGGGAAATGAATCTCAATTTCCCAAACTCAACCAAATCATCCAAACATCATCTCAATTTATTTCCCAAGGGGGCATCATATCCACATCAAAGGTTCAAATCAAGGATTCATATCAGAGTTTGTTTTCATCATCAGGGACAATGTCCTATTAATCAAATATGCATCAAACATTAATTGAAATCTAGGGCATTGAGAATTCAAAATTTTATCAGTGGGGCATTCTATATCATATCAAATCAGTTGTGAATCAGATTTTATCAATCAAAACAAGGTTTCAAATCAATCATTTAATCAGGGTTTCAAATCAATCAATCAATCAGATCAGTGTATGAATCAATCAATCAGTATCGAATTAGTGATCAGGACATGCAATTTTCTTTGAATCAATGTGCTTCACACATCAATTTAAAGATTGGCATTTGTAGACACCTAAAACTGGGCAGGTGTCATAGAATCATCCAAATCTACAAATCTCATCCAAATGCTTCAAAATGCTTCAAAATGGATCAAAATCAATTCAAATGGACATTTATCAATCAAAGTGGACAAAATAAAGTTAAATAAAAGGATTAATTAACCATGACATAAAATAATCAAATATAATCCTAAAAGGATCAATCAAAATTATATAATTGATTTTAATCAATTAATTGTATAGTTTTAATCAAAAATCAAATTGAACCTATTCATCCCTACATGGCTAATTTAATTAATTGATTAAATTAAATAATCCTAATATCTTTCAACATGAATTTGAGCAACCAATGGGAATTGAGAACACAAAAGCACATGGATCACTCCTAAATTTGAATCTCAATCACTCATTTTTAACTTTGAATCTTAATCACTCAAATTTGTCCCTTTGTCTCAACCTTTGAGACAATGATTTAAATTTTCCCCTAATTTGAAACCATCTCAAAGCCTTTCACGCAACCAAGACTTAATCATGATCAAGTAACTCTACCCCCTACACTGGGGAATTTTCTATAAATACAAGCCATTTTCAAGCATAATAATATCCTAGAAAATTTGAATGCAAAGCATCAAACCTATAGGCAATTTCATAGCAATCTTGATCATTTTGAGAGTTTCATATCAAATTTAGAATTATGGAGAGCATTTCATGAGAATTTGAATTCACAATTGTTATCATTTGAGAGAATTTCAGCTAGATTAGGCATATACTATTATCCATTTCTCATTCTAGGATTGTCACTAGTAGAGATTATGGCTGAGAGCTTTACTAGCATACTAGTTAGAGAACCATGCGATGTTTAGTGATTTAAATGCAATTCTTTCATTTGAATTGTTTATGTTTTTCCATAGAATTGTAGTTATATAAATAAATCTCATGAAGGTGTAATAAATTCACACACAATATATTTGGTAATCCATATAGATTTGTACAATTTGATTGATAGGAATTTATTATTTGTACCTTGTTCTCTTTTTTTCTCTATTTTTGAAAGCTTTATTTTTTCTTATACCTAAATCTATATTCTAATTCTAGGTTCATCTACAAATTTTACATGGTATCAAAGCACACAAAAACTAGAAAGAGGAAGCATAAACAATCCTTGTAGGTATTGAAGATTAGATCTAATAGAAATAATGAGATTTCCATTTTCTTTTAGTATTTTCTCATATTGATTTTTTGTGTATTCGTGAACTAAGATGGTGTTTCATTCATAGGTGGGTTGATCATGACTCTTCATAATTATTTTCATCCTTTTTTTGTCAATCTTATCTCAAATAAATATTTATCCTAGAAAGAAGGGATAAAGAATCATTTGACATGTTCTCGAGCCAAGTGACTATCAAAACAAGAATGCATGATTTAATTATAATAACATTCTCTATGGACTAATATTTATTACTATTTATAAGGATGCTCTACCTCACATAGATAACACTGAGTGTCTTTTCATTTCTTGGACAATCATCCAACAATTATATGGAGACACCAAATATTTGTATGAAATTAATGTTTCCTTGGATGACTAGGCTCCTGTGGATGACATTGAGACTTTTGTTCCCCCATCTTGTGTTGACACATATTTCTAGGATGATCACTTTATTGATAACCCATCTACACTTGTTGCTTCATCAGAGTTCAGAGTAGCTTCATTGGATGCTTCCATTTATTCTTTGTAGTATAATGATTTATGTCTTGTAGATTTGGTTCATTGATATCAATTTCCACCAGCCATTTCATCCATCTTTATAGAGTCTCACATTTCCAACTTGTAGGACACAATTGAAGACATTCAAATCCTATTTTTTGACAATTCCTATAGAGTTGATTCACCTTCTTCTAATGTTCTGGGTGCATCTTCAAACCCTCTTGTTCTCTCTTTGTGCATATTTGCTTCTATCATGGAAAAACAAGATTATCATTGGTATAGCTATCACCATATATTCATTGTCATTATACCTAAATCTTCTATGGTACCTCATTTATCTAATCAATAATTTTTACACTTTAGCATTGGCTTAGAGAAATTTGTGTAGCATTTAAAGTGGTCATCTTTGTTATTGGCGTATGATATGTTGGTGCTATTTCATGTTTGAAATAGCACTTGTAAAATTTTGAGGTCCCCTATTATTCATGTTATCCAAGGGTTTAAAATCATGGTAAGAAATTGTTCTCATACCTTTGCAAATTACTTTCTAACCATTGACCTAGGTGAAAATGTTGAAAAACCCTTGTGTCATGTCTCCTAGTGCAATTCCGATCATAAAAACCCTAAGCGCTAAAATGTCTTCTAATTTCATGTTACCTTTTTCACTTAAGTTATGTCTCTAATGGGTTCATTTTGAGTGGTCATGTTTATTAAAGTTGTCAATCCTAACACCATGGTATTACATTATTCCTTTAATCCAAAGTCCACTACAGTTTTAATTAAATTCATTATATACTAGGCATTTTTGTTTTGATCTGACGGATCACTTAATGGCTTAATCTCCAAAATGCATGAAATCTATTGCTTAAGTGATTAAGTCTGAGCAATGTGTGTCCTAGTGGGGCTGGTGGTCGTAAAGGTTCTCAACTAAATAGTGGGAAAGTCATGAAATAATTGATGGTAGACTTAATCGATTAAAGGAAAAATGCACAACATCTAATAGATAAGAGATTAAGTGGTGTCAACGCATGTCAAGTGAAGTGATGTAGGTTTGGTCACAGACAGTATAAAGGTGACTAAAGCTTAGAAAGATCTAACGTTGGGATTAATTTCTTATACTAAAGATGCTCAACATCTATCAGTCAAGCCATTAAGTGGTGTTGACATCTGATAGTTGGTGGACCCAGATATTTAGAGCTAGCGATAATTAAAGAACCGTTAACTTGTTTTTCATCTGATGGTTAGCTTAATGGCTTAACTACAAAGTAATCAATATCTAGCATCTAATCCATTGAGCGGTGCTAACATGTATCCTAGTGGGACCAGCTTAGGTCGTAAAGTTGGAGTTAAAGGAACAACATCTACAGAAAAGATCGACGATTAGCTTAATCGCTTGTAGGTAAAATGCTCAACATCTAATGGGTAAGTGATTAAGTCTAAGTGTCGCATGGCATAAAATGTGGGTCTAGTATAGCATGGAATTCATGTTAATAAAGTTGCAAGTGTAAAAGGATTGGATGGTTCACTTAATCACTTAGACGAAAAGTTAACGAAATCTAATGGACAAGCGATTAAGCGGTACCGACACGTGTTTAGGGTGAACAATTGTTTCTGGGAAAATAAGATAGTCGTCAGATGAAGAATATAATGTTTAAGATCTACAGCTTAAATTCAAAGATGTTAAAATAATCTCCAGTGATTCATTAAGCCACGAGTTTGAAGTAGGAAAATTGATTGCAGAACGTGTGACTACTCCAGTCAAATTCAATATGAATGACTGATTTGATTGAAGCCATAAAACTGGTTAATTCGACTTGAAGTCACAATAATTCACCAAATTCATTCGAGAAAAGAACATAATTGTAGAGATACTCAGCTCCACACAATAAAATTTCATAATGGGTAAGTTTTCTCTGATTTAGCAATGTTCAGGTGCCTAGTAAGATTTGCAGTTCAAAAGGCTTTCAAATTTGTCATTTCAAAATACGAATTTCATCTTAGCAAAAAGCCATAGGTTCAGAATGGCCCCTAGGATTGAAATTTCTAGAGAAGTAGATTACCAAATGAGAAATGTTAGGGAGGATCTATTGCAACAATTGAAAGGATCCACAGGTGATGTGACCCAAATCAAGAGAATAGTTACAACATATCCCCGTTTAAAAATAGGAGAAGGCTTGTATGATTCGGGTAGATGGGCCAAAGATGTTAAAACTAGTTTTCATGGTCTTACTCTTTTTAGAAGTGCATATAGTCAAAGAAATGCTCCTACCCCAGATTGTAACATATGGGACTTGGATGTAGGAAACTTTATAGTTCCTAGGGTATTTATGGATATAGATTTGTTCACTTTGATTGCCAACACTTATGACAAAGCATCTAGGGTTTTTAGGGATACAAAGGGAAATGTGTTGTTGACTATTTCAGCTGATGAAATCAAAAGAATCTTCAAGTTGAGTGATACCTCAATACAAATGGATGATATTGACTTTGAATACTTTAAGGAAGTATACCAAACCTAGAGGGAATGTTACAGAAATGAGGCTTTGAAAGGGTACTTTAACAAGATAGGAGACTTGATTGTAGTAGGGCCTAACACACCAGAGCCATTCAAGTTGGATTGCTTCAATGGCAAGGCCAAGAAAATGTATAGTTCCCTTTTCCAGGTTCTACGAGAAGATGAAGAAGTAACAATGCCTGCCGACATAATGCTCATGGTGGTTCAGATTCTACATCCCCACCTATTAGTAGTTTTTGACTTTGCATCTTACATTTCCCAAAAAATGCATGAAGGTTTGGCAAGAATCTGGGACAACAACATACTTAAACCAATGGGCTGGTATTCCCTTATGATGCACATGTTCTTGTCCAATAATGCTGAATTATTTGAGCAAGAGATGGAATTGATTAACTTCTAGGATAATGAAGATTTTCCTATTCAGATGTGGATTGTTGATCTATCATGGGATAGAAAAGAAGCTAGTTATGTTTACTTTGATAGGATTTTTTCCACTAGGCTTAGGTCATTGTTGTGCAATCAAAATGGTAGGATCCACACTGATATGATGAGGCTTTTGAGACCTATGGAGTTTGCCCCAGAATTGAAGATTACCCATAATTGGGGAGATTTGATTTTGTACCATGTTTCTATAGTAATAAGGGTTTATGGATTCAGGGGAGCCCCTAATGTGCTGCCCTACAAAGTCCCTCTAAAGATTGGGATAGTAGAGATTATAATACAATTGGGTGGACTACACGAGGAAGCCCTAGCAGGAAAAATGAAGGGAAGCATTTTCCCTACCCTCACCAAAGCCCATCATTTCATTATAATAAAGGATGGGTGGACACAATTTGATAAGTATTTTGAACCTTATCACTTAGCAACATCTATATCCAGGTATGCAGATAATGAAGATTTTATAATGGGTATGTTTAGAAAAAGAACCAAGTGCTTAAGATTAGAGCATCAGTTTAATTACCCTGAGGATATTATCAGAAGTTTTTTTGACCTAGGTGACCAGCAAATCAGGAAAGAAAAATGGTTGGTGTACAAGAAGTCATTGGACTTTGTACACAATTTTGAAAAATATTATGATCCTCTGAAGGAATTTTTCCCTTGGGCCAAGAAAGTTTAGTCTTTGATGACTTTATTTGAGGGAATCATGTAGACCCTAAATGAGAAGAGACAAAGGATAATGGAACCTGAGCCAAAAAAGTCTCATTCTATATTGAGCAAACTTTAACAAGGAAGAGTAGTCCCACCAGGGGATTATGTGGTATACAAGAGGAGAGGGTACACTACTACCATGCCCAAAGTTGATAAACCTTTTTAGCATAAAGGAAAGAGGTCAGCAAGTACTAGTGCCCAAGAAGTGTCCTCTCCCAAGAGACAAAAGGTGGAGGGAAAAGAGAAAGAGAGTGATTTGTACTCTCCCTCCCAGTCCCCTGTGAATTTTGATGACCAAGCCATTGTTGAGCAATTGGTTCAAATGAGGAACACTGGCAAAGTTTTTGTTACTGGCCAGGAGTTACAAGAAAGGGATGCCAAAGGCACCTAGGCATACAATTTCTGACCTCACGATGATAGAATTAATAGGTAAAGAACTAGACCCTATGATTGAGAAAGCCAGTGAGGAGTTCTTGTCAGATGACAACTTTGTCAAGACTAGGGCATTCATTCAGTTTCTGTGGAGAATTCACATTGATGAATTCAAAAACTATTTACCAAAAGTTACAAGAAGCTCAACCAAATTATACTAAAGATGATATAGAAAAGGAGGTTAAGCAGGAGTTAGTCTCTAGATTTGATAAGATCACCCCTGAAGAGGGTAGAGAATTGGTCAAGAAAAAGGGAGTTCTCATCCTACCCTAGTGGGATTTAGCTGATGCGGTAGTTTTTGATGCTGTCAAAAAAGAGGCAAAACCACTGAGTACTGCTGGGACATCAATTGGTGCCCAGTTTAGTGAAGATCATGTAGCCTTGGCTATCTGGTCATTGAAGAAGAAAGACAAAAGAAGATTGAAGGAATATGATAAAATTGAGGATACAGGAAGCCTCGTTGTCAAAAGAGTTTCTGATACTTCAGGAACTGAGGTAGAGAACCTTGTCTTACAAATAGCTAACCCAAGCCTAAGAGTGGCTAAAAAAGGAGAAAGAGGCTTATAATAGCTTGAATCAAAAGTATGAATTTGTACTGAAGGCCTATAATGATGAAAGGGTTAAGTCCCTACAAAAGGACAATAGGATAGCATTTCTAGAAGGGAGGAAGACATTTCAATTAATGCCCAAGGTGATGATTGCTCAGGAACCTCACCAACCCTCAACATCCAGTTCTTTTGTGACTTACCCCCCATCCCTTATACCATTAATTCCTACTACTCAAGAGATTATTGATGCTAAGATAGCAGAGATAGAAGCTGAAAAGAATAGATTAATTACTGAAAGATAAAGATTGGAGGAAGAAGGCAAAAGGGATCTTGAGGACTCCCCTGCATATAAAGAAGCTGAGGAATTGGTGAAGCAGAGGCATTCTAATAAAATATATTCTAACCTCAAGAGGTGTGCTGGTGAAGCCAATCTTGCCAACCTTTATTGGATGGGAAAGAAGATTGTCAGCATAAATAGCAAACATGATGAAGATAAATAGCATTGGGACTTGATAATTGATAATCAGAAAGGGAAGAAAGCCCATGTAAAATCTTTCTACTCTACCTCAAAGGAAAAAAATAATATTGATATCATCTTGACAAGACCTACAAATGCCTTAAACTGATGGTTGACCTAGATATCAAGAAGAATATGATCATCAAAAGGATAGAGACCTTAAGAGGTGAATTCTCAAAAGATAGATATGACATGTTTCCCAATATATTCAAAAAGGATGGAAACATAAAGAATGAATCCCTATGGCTAAGGCAATTGAATCAAACACTAACCAACAAGACAAACAGTATTATTACATTGGAAAACACAGCTTGGTTTGTGTTGACTATTGATATTCTCAACAAGTCCAGGGCATTTTTTGAATCTTGGGAATTAGAGATTGAAAAGGCCAGTGCTGATTGGGAGGAGTTCAACTACCAAAAATATGAGGTTCTCAACTTTAGTTGGATGGATGTTGAGGTGTTTACCACCTAGATTAGAAAGTACGGTATTGTCACTCCAATAACAGAAAGTAGTAGTATAGGAGTAACAGCAAGCACTAGTGATGCCTAGTTGTTTGAACAAATGCAAGTGCAAGTTTTGCATCAATGAAGATGAAAAATCCCATATGATAAGGACCTAACAACCTCAAGGAATTTGCAAGCATTCAGCTAGTCATAAGACAAAGGATTTCATAACTTATAACAAAGAACTATTATTCTCTCCGCCTGATTTTTGTCTCATCTGTAAAATGTATGCTTTGTCCTATAGCCTAGTCATCTGAAGCTTATTGCATCCTTATTTTCCAAAAGGATTCCAAGATGACTAGGGATATCTATAAATAGCAAGTTGTAATATTTTTGAAGAGGATGGTAAAAATAAGACTACAAGGTAGACTTCTGAATTATGTCTAGGCTTTGGTTTTGAATCAATTTGAATGTATTAAGATAAGGCTTATATTAATAAAATACAATGGAATATCCATTTTTATACCAATGATATTTTTTTGCATTTACTATTAGCTCTTGTATTTTTAATTTGTAAGGCATCTTAAATGTACTGGTTATAAGGTAGCTATGTCATTGTTTGTGAGTTACTTTCAAGGAGAGCTTAAATCTTCCAGATAATTATAAAGGGTTAGGGTTTATGAAGGAATTTGGCACAGGGGTGTGATGATGAAAAGATAGTTTGTAAGGCATGGCATCTGAGGTTTTATTTGTATTTTAGTTAATTATCCCTAGTGTATGTATGTTTTATTCTGACTCTATGACCCATGATTAGGCATGGGCCAAAATTCTGACAAGTGGTTGTTATCATCTATCCAATATTAATAAATATTTATATTTATGTTACCTTAAGTATATGTCTAGCTAATTGTATTCAGTACAATTCACTCTAGTGATTCCTTGAAGAGAGAATCAATAGGTTAGACTTCCTAAGGCTGGTGGCTTAAAAAGAAGAAGGATCATGAATCCACTGTCAGAATTACTGAAAGATAGTACTCTGTTGAAGGTGCACCTGCCTAGGTTTGTGGAGCCCAAAGTGTAGAAGGATGTTCATCCTTGTTAAATAACCTTTTCCTTATGAGAATCTAAATTGGGAATTAAAGAGTCAAGCATTCACTACTAAATACTGAATCTACAAGAAAAAGAGCTAACAAATTGGCGAATCTACTGGGGACTCTTGTGATCTTCTAAGAGTCATGTTCATGAAAGAGTTTGTCCTTGCAATATTGAGAATTAGTTTGTTTTTCCTCGTAATCATTAAAGAGAGTTTGTTTTGCTTATCTGTTGTGGCACACTGTTTGAAGGTCTTGATCCTGAAAATGATATAAATCTTGTCTCAGATGGAATAACTGGTAATTATAAAACCCCTAATCTAGTCCCTTGTTTTTTTTCAAGAGAAATCCACTGGGTGGAAAATATTTGCAGTGATACGGGTAGTGAAGAACCATTTTCTTGATGTTACTAGGTGAGGAAGAATAAAGAAAATTTGTTTTCAAGTCTCATTTGGATTTATTGCTATAAAAGGACACCTAATTTAGGACAAGGCACTTGAATCTTTATATATATATTTGTCCTCTAAAAAGAGGTGGCAACTCTAACCTCTGTGAACTCTAGTGTTGCACATTAAACATTTTGAAAATATTTTTTCTGTTCTGAAGGATGAGTCGACAAAGGAATACTAGATCATATTTCAGAGAAAATTCTGAAATGGATGTTGGAGAGGAGCTCCATATGCCCTTAAGGAAACAATGGTCCAAAAGAGGGACATCAAAACATGATTCCCACCATACCTCTATAGGGAGGATGGAAAATCCCATTCCAGAGAGGAAGTCATCTTCATCCGAAGATGCAAGACCCATGGGACCAACTGACACTTATTGATCTAATGCTAGTTTTGATCCCTTTAGGGATGGAGAAAATACTAATATAGGTTTCTTCCCTACAGAATAAAATCTTGCTCCACCAGAAGAGACCTCTGTCGCTGAAACAACTTCATATGATTCTGATAAGTTGCAAGATGAGATTGTGGCTTTAATAAGTAAAAAGAAAGAACAAGAAAAGAAATAGTTGAAGCAGACGAGAAACGTGGGAAGAAGATATATAACTTATGATTGGAAAGAGAAGAACTCTTAGCTGAAACCAGAAGGAATGACCTTAAGGCTAAAATCTTGAATCAAGAATTTAAAGGTTTGGATCCAGAATTATTTGGAAACCTTAATGATTTAAGGAATAAATCCCCAAATAAGATCTCAAATCCTGACAAGGATGAGTTTGAGAAGGAAGGACCTATCATTAGGTAATTGTTCCCATATGAAATTGAACAAAATGCAAAAATTAAAATGACTACTAAGGATGCCCCTAACAAAGGTAAGAAAAAATTTGTTGGTATCGACATAAATGAGCCTAAGAAGAAAGTCTCCATCCCAACAAGAATATCCCAAGTTGATATTGAGTTGGAACAAGCTAGGAAAGCCAAAGAGGATTTGGCCAAGCAATTAGAAAAGTTGGAATTGGATGCTGCTGCAGCTGACATGAGAATGAAGATAGCTTTACTTCATGCTACTACTAATACCACTACAAGTATTTCTATGACTATGAATCAAATGGTACAACAACCAAATCCATCTGTCGATCCTAATGTGAACAATCAAGGTTATGTCCCTAAAGTTCAAAGTTGTGGAAATAATCCAAATATTCAAAATTTTGGCCCTAGTGTAATTGCTCAACCTATGGATCCTGGTCTGAATGTACAAACCTCTAATCAAAAGCAAGTTTTTCCTCCACCCATTCAGCATCAAGAAGGAGCTACTAGACAAAGTGATAATAACACACTTGGAAATTTATAGAGAAGACCTATTCACATGAACCGGTACAGAGCCCTATTTTTTGAAGGCATTCTTGGTCACCCTAATGTGATCCCCAATGACGTAAGAGATAAAATTCCTAAGTTCACTAGAAATAATGTTGTTACTTGTGAAGAGCATCTAAAATCTTTTAGTGACAAGATAAATGACTTTGACATTGAAAATGAGGATGTTATTATGAAGCTTTTTGTTCAGTCATTAACAGAAGATGCTAGGGTTTGGTTCAAAAATTTACCAAATGATAGTATTGCTTCTTGGCATGAATTTGTAAAGTCTTTTAGGGAACAGTATAGAGAACATGTAAATTCTGGATACATGTTAAATGAACTCAACAACATTAAAAAAATTCCCAAATGAAGGTATGGTTGATTTTAATAGTAGATTTCAGAAGGCCATAAATAAACTGTTCCAAGTCTTGAGGTTAGATGAAGAAGTATGCCTTACCACTTATATCAATGTTGTTGATGGAAAAATTTCCTACCTACTCAGAGATAAAAACCCTACAACCTTAAGGGATGCTTATAAAATAGCAATTGGCATCGAGAGTAATAGGAGAGCATCAGGGAAATTGGGGAAGAGGGAAGACAATAAACTTTGGAAAGAAAATGGGTCAGCCAATAAAAATTTCAAAGAAGATGATACGGTGGATAAATTGGTAAGTGCAGTGAAAGACCTTGCTGCCAAAATGGATTAAAATGATAGAGGAGGGTATCGTGATAATAAGTATACTAACCAAAGATTTGACAAATAGCCTAACCTGAGAGACTACCCTTACAAGACAAATTGGAATAATGGTAAACCAGTCCTTGATGGACAAGATAACCAAAAATCCAAGGAAACCCTAGATCCCCTAAAAAGGAACAGTTCCAACTATGTTGAGAACACTCCTTGGTGTGATGCCTACAATATGCCACATTCTTCCTTTCAATGCATAGTATCCAAGGCTCTATTTGATCAAACAGAAGAAAGGGAACAAGAAGGCCCTGCTATCAATATGTTCACAGTGAGGAAACCATACCCATGGTTTTCTGATATTGCATCATCTTTTGACAATTTGTGTATAGGAGATAATTCCTTTTTTGAAAATCAATTACTAAATCCACCCTATCAAAGTGACCAGGATGAAAATGTCTCACAAGAAACTATAAATATAGTGGGGAATGATAGCTCACAGTCTCATTTAAGAATTCCAACTGATGAAGAAAAGAGGTCTTTGACTATTGCAATAATTAATCAGGCAAGAAATGCTTACAACTTAAGAAGTAGAACAGTGCAACCAGCTCAAAGTAAACTTGTCCCTGTTTATGTCAAAAGGGATTCACCTAGAGTTACTGAGGATTCCCATGTTAGGGAAGATAAGAGTGAAAATCATGAAAAACAAGCAGGGTCTTCTTTTGATCATACTAGAAATGAAGAAGAAAGAGAGGAACTAGTACCTAATGAGAAATCCAAAAAGGTGAAAAGGATGAGTGATATGTCCCCTGAATCACCCCTTTTTGACATGAAACATGCTCTGACCCAAATGAAAGTTTCAGTCCCACTTATGTAGATGCTGAAAATAAAAGAACACAAAGAAGCTGCTCTGGCACTTTTAAAAGGGATAGATGATGTATTTGTTCCAAACCAAGAGGAAATACCATTGATACCAAATGATACTAGAAAAGACATCCCACTGCTAAAAGGGAAAGAAAAAAGAAAAGAATTTTCCAATATATGTATTGGGAACATAATCAATCAAGAACCATTATCTATTGACCCGTTCTATGTCACCTTAATGGTAAATAATTTCTTCGTAAAAAAGTGCATGATTGATTCTAGAGCAGTAGAAAATGTAGTGTTTTATCATGTGATGAAGGAATTGGGCCTCCAGGTCACTATATCTGCTAGAAGCTGTTATGCTATGGACAACAGGGAAGTTCCTGTGATAGGAACATTGAAATACATTGAGGTGAAAATTGTTGCTTTCCCTAAAGCAACTTATAGAATGGATATAGTGGTAATGGATACTAAACCATATTATGTTATGCTTCTGTCAAGGCAATGGGCAGTAGCAGTAGGTGGAAAAATATAGCTAAACTTGTCCTATGCCACTATCCCTGTAAAGGGACAAGAGGTCTAGTTGTACAGGGAACCTTGGTCATCTGTTATGGTGGAGGTGGTTCCACTTGAGCAATTAAACTATTGCATAGATGTTGATATGGAAAATTTCATTGTTGAAGAAGTTAAGCCACATTTAAAGAACACTGACCCAATTGTGGATGAACTATTGTTGCAAAAAAATGGGTTATGGCAAATGTAATTTGATAGAGGATGCTCAAAGGAAGGATCTAGAGTAGGATTTTTGTTTATTTCCCCATCAGGTATCACATTCAAATACTCTTTCCTACTGACTTTCCAATGCACAAACAATACTGCCGAGTATGAAGCCTCGATCTTGGGGATGGATATTGCTATCAAGCATGGTATTAAGTGTCTAAAAGTTCATGGAGATTCCCAGCTAATTATATCTCAGATTAGGGAGCATTATGCTGCTAAATATGACACACTAAAATTGTACAAGTATGTTGTCTGGGATAGGATAGAATTCTTTGATGCTTTCAATATCTTATGGGTAGAGAGATCCAATAACATAATGGCATATTTCCTGGCAAATGTTGCCTTGAAAAATAATGATGCTACTCTTACTGGTATGTCTATGATTGAAATTAAAAGTAGGCCTGCAGTTCCTGACAATATTCATAATTGGAAAGTATTTGAGGATTATGATGATATCCTTAGGTGTATCTAGTGTGTGGATCAATATGATGGTCAGAAAATTGATTGTGATTCTCTAAAATCAATTGTGGACAATAAGGAGTATATCTTTGATCAAGAAGTCATCTAATTGGATACTAATCACATTCCCAAAGGGTTTGTTGAATTGGAAGGTCTGTTAAGCATAAATGACAATTATATGACTCAGAAGTCAAAAGCTAAAGTGGGAGAGTTAGAGGATGTTAATTTGGGATCTGAAACATCTCCCCAATTAGTTTACATTGGTAAAAAATTGGACAACAATGTGAGACAGAATTTGATAAAATTGCTGAAGAAATATAAACATGTATTTGCATGGTCATATGAGGATTTGAAAGCCTATAGAAAAGACTTATTTTAGTATGATATCCCTTTGAAAGAAAGCATTAAACCATTCAGACAAAAATAGAGGCCAATCAATCCATTGCTAGCTACCAAAATGCAGGAAGAATTGATGAAGCTGAGAGATGTAGGCATAATCAATCCTATTAGACATTCATCTTGGGTCTCTAACTTAGTCCTGGTAAGAAAGAAAAATGGGGATATAAGGTTGTGTGTTGATTTCAGAAATTTGAATGTAGCCTCATTGAAGGATAAATATGGGCTACCTAACATGGAGGCTATATTGCATAAAGTCATTGGGTGTGATTTGTTGTCTATGATGGATGGATTCTCAGGGTACAATCAAGTGCTAGTTAAAGAATCTGAGCAATTCAAAACAACATTTACTACCCCTTGGGTCACTTATGTGTATGCTTGTATGCCATTTGGGTTGAAAAACGCTGGTGCAACTTTTCAAAGGGCTATGGATGTGGCCTTCAAAGACCTTATAGATGTTCTGATGGTAGTATACTAAGATGATTTGACAGCTTTCTCAAAAAGAGCAGAGGATCAAAGCAATCACTTGGAAAAGGTCATGATAAAAGAACCGGAATATAGAGTGTCTCTAAACCCAAAAAAGTGCAACTTTTTTGTTACTGAGGGGAAGCTTTTGGGACACATAGTATCAAAAGAGGGGGTAAGGATAGATCCTAAAAGGGTTGAAGCCATCCAAAAGGTAATTTATCCAAAGAACTTAAATGGTATACAATCATTTCTAGGGCAGATTAATTTTGTTAGGATATTTATTGCCAACTTTGTAGAACTGGTTAAACCTATTGTCAAACTGCTGAAGAATGTGAAGTTTGAATGGGACCAAGGGGCACAGTCAGCTTTTGAAAAAATTAAAAAATATATTCAAGAAGCACCAGTCCTTGTATCCCCTGATTACACCAAGCCCTTTTCCTTGTTTACCTTTGCTTCCTTTCACACTATTGCAACAGTCCTCTTGCAAAAGGATGGTGAAGGATTTGAACATCCCATTGCATTTTTT
>MU224332.1:629256-652091 GCA_018584345.1 Thuja plicata | reverse complement strand
CAAGAGTTTGATCTAGACATCCATATCACTAAATTGGTGAGAGGACTAGGTTTGGAAAAGTTGATGACAGAAGAAAATTTGGATTTGGTCCAAGTTAATAGTGTTGATACAAATAAGAATTGTTTGAAAAGTATTGAAATGCAACCCTGGTATGCCAATATTTTATATTTTATGAAAAATGCTAGATGTCCAGTTAACTTGAATGACAACCAAAGGAGGAGTTTGAGATTGCAATCTCAGAAATATGTTTTGTTGCATGGTGATTTGTTATGGAAAAACAGAGATGGGATCCTATTATTATGTCTTGACAAAGTTTAATCAAAGAAGGTATTGAAAGAAATGCATGTTGGAATGTATGGAGGGAACTATTCTGCTAGGTCAATAGCTCATAAAATTCTGAGAGCTGGATACTATTTGCCTTATTTGTTTCAATATGCTTATAATTTTGTTAGGAAATGTGAGCCATGCCAAACATTCTCAAGCAAGATGAAGTATTCAGGAGCATTATTGTTAAACCCTATAGTAGCAGAGGCTCCCTTTTCTATGTGGGGAATGGAATTCATAGGATATTTTACTGAGAAATCAAGTGGGGGGGATAGTTGGATTCTGCTGATAACTGATTATTTTACAAAATGGGTAGAGGCAATCCCAACTAAGAGAGAAACAAGCACTGTGGTTATTGACTTTCTGATGGATAATGTAATTACAATATTTTGTGTTCCCCTTAAATTGGTAATGGATAATGCCATGTGCTTGAATTCTAAAGAATTTACTAACTTTTTCTCTGATATGGGAATTGTTATGTCTTATTCATCCCCATACCACCCTCAAGCTAATGGTTAGGAAGAATCTAGTAACAAGAGTATTTTACAAATCTTAAATAAGACCTTGGAAACAAATAAGAGAGCTTGGCATGTTAAATTGAAATTTCCCTTTCGGTTGATAGGATCACTGTAAAGAAGGCCACTGGAAAATCTCCCTTTGAGTTGGTTTATGGTGTTCAGTCAAGAATGCTTGTCAACAATTTGCTCCCAATTTATAAGTTTATCCAAGATGAAGAGATGGAAGTCTCTGAACCTATGGAAGAAAGGATGGTTCAGTTGGTAGAATTGGATGAAATAAGGAGAGAAAGCTAGAGAGAAAATATGAAATTGCAACAAAAAATGAAATATCTTTTTGACAGAAGAGTAGATGAGAGAAAATTTTAGCCTGGTGATTTTGTATTGCAATGGAATACTAGGGCTGAAGACAAAGGAAAACACAAAAAGTTTGAGTCACTATGGATAGGGACTTTTGTCATATCTTGGATCTTTGGAAAACATTTTTATTTCCTCAAGAATCTGGATGATGAAGAACAGGAATTGCCAGTGCATGGACAGTTTTTGAAAAATTTCTTCAAATAATTCTTCTTTTCCATGCACAGTAGTATGTATTATATGTATAGGTGTATTTGTTTTCTATTGCGTGTTTGTTTCCAGTTTTAGGTTAGTCTGGTTTTTGGTCTGCCTCCCTAGAGATCTGTAGTTCTTTTTATAACCTGACGTTTAAACATCCTTAGAGAGAGCCACTGTTGGTGCTATTTCATGTTTGAAATAGCACTTGTAAAATTTTGAGGTCCCCTATTATTCATGTTATCCAAGGGTTTAAAATCATGGTAATAAATTGTTCTCATGCCTCTGCAAATTTTGTTCTAACCATTGACCTAGTTGAAAATGTTGAAAAACCCTTGGGTCATGTCTCCTAGTGCAATTCCGGTCATAAAAACCCTAAGCACTAAAATGTCTTCTAATGTCATGTTACCTTTTTCACTTAAGTTATGTCTCTAATGGGTTCATTTTGAGTGGTCATGTTTATTAAAGTTGGCAATCCTAACACCATGGTATTACATTATTCCTTTAATCCAAAGTCATCTGTGATTTTAATTAAATTCATTATATACTGGGCATTTCTATTTTGATCTGACGGATCACTTAATGAATTAATCTCCAAAATGCACGACATCTATCAATTAAGCGATTAAGTTTGAGTGACACGTGTCCTAGTGGGGCCGGTGGTCATAAAGGTTCTCAGCTAAACAGTGGGCAAGTCATGAAATAATCAACGGTAGACTTAATTGCTTAAAGGAAAAATGCGCAGCATCTAATGGATAAGCGATTAAGTGGTATCAACACATGTCAAGGAAAGTGATGTAGGTCCGGTTGCAGACAGCATAAAGGTGACTAAATTCAGGAAAGATCTAAGAGTGGGCTTAATTGCTTATACTCAAGATGCTCGACATCTATCAGTCAAGCCATTAAGTGGTGTTGACATCTGGTAGTTGGTGGACCCAAATATTTAGAGCTAGTGATAATTAAAGAACTGTTAACTTGTTTTTCATCCTACGGTCAGCTTAATGGCTTAACTACAAAGTAATTGATATCTAGTGTCTAAGCCATTAAGCGGTGCTGATGCGTGTCCTAGTGGGACTAGCTAAGATCGTAAATGTGGTGTTAAAGGAACAACATCCAAAGAAAAGATTGACAGCTGGCTTAATTGCTTGGAGGTAAAGTTCTCAACATCTAATGGGTAAGCGATTAAGTATGAGCGACGCGTGGCATAAAAAGTGGGTCCAATATAGTGCGGAAGTCATGTTAATAAATTTTCAAGTGTAAAAGTATCAGATGGTTCACTTAATCACTTAGAGGAAAACTAAATGAAATCTAATGGACAAGTGATTAAGAGGTGCTGACATGTGTTAAGGGTGAACAGTTGTTTCTGAGAAAATAAGATAGCCATCAGATGAAGAAGATAATGTTTAAGATCTACGACTTAAATTCAAAGTTGTTAAAATAAGCTCCAATGAGCTGTTAAGCCATGAGTTTGAAGCAGGAAAATTGATTGCAGAACGTGTGACTACTCCAGTCGAATTCAATACGAATGACAGATTTGATTGAAGTCGTAAAACTGGTTAATTTGACTTGAAGTCACAATAATTCACCAAAGTCATTCAAGCAAAGAACAGAATTGCAGAGATACTCAGCTCCACGTGATAAAATTGTAGAACGGGTAAGTTTTCTCTGATTCAACAATGTTAAGATTCATAGTAAGATTTGCAGTTCAAAAGGATTTCAAATTTGTCATTTCAAAATACGAATTTCATCTTAGCAAAAAGCCTTAGGTTCAGAATGGCCCCTAGGATTGAAATTTCTGGAGAAGTAGATGACCAAAAGAGAAATGTTAGGGAGGATCTCTTGCAACAATTGAAAGGATCCATGGGTGATGCGACCCAAATCAAGAGAATAGTTCCAACACATCCCCGTTTCAAAATAGGACAAGGCTTGTATGATTTAGGTAGATGGGCCAGAGATGTTAAAACTGGTTTTGATGGTCTTACTCTTTTTAGAATTGCACATAGCCAGAGAAATGATCCCACCCCAAATTGTAACATATGGGACTTGGATGTAGGAAATTTTATAGTTCCCGGGGTGTTTATGGATATAGATTTGTTCACTCTGATTGCCAACACTTATGACAAAGTATCTAGGGTTGTAAGGGATACAAAGGGAAATATTTTGTTGATTGTTTCAGTTGATGAAATCAAAAGAATCTTCAAGTTGAGTGATACCTCAATACAAATGGATGATATTGACTTTGAATACTTTAAGGAAGTATACCAAACCCAAAGGGAATATTACAGAAATGAGGCTTTGAAAGGGTACTTTAACAAGATAGGAGACTTGATTGTAGTAAGGCCTAACACACCAGAGCCATTCAAGTTGGATTACTTCAATGGAAAGGCCAAGAAAATGTATAGTGCCCTATGCTAGGTTCTAGGAGAAAATGAAGAAGTAACAATGCCTGTCCACATAATGCTCATGGTGGTTCAAATTCTACATCCCCACCTATCAGTAGTTTTTGACTTTGCATCTTACATTGCCCAACAAATGCATGAAGGTTTGGCAAGAATCCAGGACAATAACATACTTAAACCAATGGGATGGTATTCCCTTATGATGCACATGTTCTTGTCCAATAATGCTGACTTCTTTGAGGAAGAGATGGAATTGACTAAGTTCCAGGATAATGAAGATTTTCCTGTTCAGATGTGGAGTGCTGATCTATCATGGGATAGAAAAGAAGCTAGTTATGTTTACTTTGATAGCGTTTTTGCCACTAGGCTTAGGTCATTGTTGTACAATCAAAATGCCAGGATCCACACTGATATGATGAGGCTTTTGAGACCTATGGAGTTTGCCCAAGAATTGAAGATTGCCCATAATTGGGGAGATTTGATTTTGTACCCTGTTTCTATAGTAATAAGGGTTTATGGATTCAGGGGAACCCCTAATGTGCTACCCTACAGAGTCCCTCTGAAGATTGGGATAGCAGAGATTATAAGACAACTGGGTGGACTACACGAGGAAGCCCTAGCAAGAAAAATGAAGGGAAGCATTTTCCCTACCCTCGCCAGAGCCCATTAATTTATCATAATAAAGGGTGGGTGGACACAATTTGATAAGTATTTTGAACCTTATCACTTGGCAACATATGTATTCAGGTGTGCAGATAATGAAGATTTTATAATGGGTAAGTTCAGAAAAAGAACCAAGTGCTTAACATTAGAGCATCAGTTTAATTACCCTGAGGCTATTATTAGAATTTTTTTGACCTAGGTGACCAGGAGATCAGGAAAGAAAAATGGCTGGTGAACAAGAAGTCGTTGGACTTTGTACACAATTTTTACAAATCTTTTGATCCTCTGAAGGAGTATTTTCCTTGGGCCAATAAAATTGAGTCTTTGATGACTTTATTTGAGAGAATCATAGTCCCACCATGGGATTATGTGGTATACAAGAGGAGAGGGTACACTACTAGTTCCCAAGATGTGCCCTCTCCCAAGAGACAAAAGGTGGAGGGAAAAGAGAAAGAGAGTGAGTTGTACTCTGCCTCCCAGTCCCCTATGAATTTTGATGACCAAGCCATTGCTGAGAAATTGGTTCAAATGAGGAACACTGGTGAAGTTTTTTTTACTTCCTAGGAGTTGCAAGAAGGGATGAAAGAGGCACCTAGGCATACAACTATTGGCCTCACAGTGGCAAAATTCATAGGTAAAGAACTAGACCCTCTGACTAAGCAAGCCAGTGAGGAGTTCTTGTCAGATGACAACTTTGTTAAGACTAGGGAATTCATTTAGTTTATGTGGAG
This sequence comes from Thuja plicata, assembly GCA_018584345.1. Lineage (NCBI taxonomy): Eukaryota > Viridiplantae > Streptophyta > Pinopsida > Cupressales > Cupressaceae > Thuja > Thuja plicata. The sequence goes on along the minus strand of MU224332.1, from coordinate 646,907 downwards.
AATTCACATTGATGAATTCAATAATAAATGCCAAAAGTTACAAGAAGCTCAGCCAAATTATACTAAAGATGATATAGAAAAGGAGGTTAAGAAGGAGTTAGTCTCTAGATTTGATAAAATCACCCCTGAAGAGGGTAGAGAATTGGTCAAGAAACAGGGAGTCCTCATCCTACCCAAGTGGGATTTAGCTGATGCGGTAGTTTTTGATGCTGTCAAAAAAGAGGCAAAACCACTGAGTACTACTGGGGCATCAATTGGTGCCCAGTTTAGTGAAGATCATGCAGCCTTGGTAATCTGGTCATTGAAGAAGAAAGACAAAATAAAATTGAAGGAAGATGATAAAATTGAGGTTATAGGAAGCCTCATTGTCAAACGAGTTTCTGATACTTCAGGAATTGAGGCATAAAACCTTGTCTTACAAACAGCTAACTTGAGCTTGAGGGTGGCTAAAAAGGAGAAAGAGGCTTATAATAGCCTGAATCAAAAGTATGAATTTGTACTGAAGGCCTATAATGATGAAAGGGTTAAGTCCCTACAAAAGGGCAACAGGATAGGAGTTCTGGAAGAGAGGCAGATAGTTCAATTAATGCCCCAGGTGATGATTTCTCACGAACCTCACCAACCTTCAATGTTCAGTCCTTTTGTGACTTACCCCCCATCCCCTACACCATTAAGTCCTACTAGTCAAGAGATTATTGATGCTAAGAGAGCAGATCTACAAGCTGAAAAGAACAAATTGATTACTGAAAGATCAAGATTGGAGGAAGAAGGTTAAAGGGATCTTGAGGACTCCCCTGCATATAAAGAAGTTGAGGAATTGGTGAAGCAGAGGCATTCTGATAAAATATATTCTAACCTCAAGAGGTGTGTTGGTGAAGCCAATCTTGCCAACCTTTATTTGATGGGAAAGAAGATTGTCAGCATAATTAGCAAACATGATGAGGATAACGAGCATTGGGACTTGATAATTGATAATTGGAAAGGGAAGAAAGCCCATGTAAAATCTTTCTACTCTACCTCAAAGGAAAAAAATAATATTGATATCATCTTGACAAGGACCTGCAAATGCCTTAAACTAATGGGTGACCTGGATATCAAGAAGAATATGATCATCAAAAGGATAGAGACCTTAAGAGGTGAATTCTCCAAAGAAAGATATGACATGTTTCCCAATATGTTCAAAAAGGATGGAAACATAAAGAATGAAGCCCTATGGCTAAGGCAATTGAATGAAACACTAACCCATAGGAAAACCAATATTATTATATTAGAAAAAATAGGTTGGTTTGTGTTAACTATTGACATTCTCAACAAGTCCATGGCATTTTTTGAATCTTGGGAATCAGAGATTGAAAAGTCCAGTGCTGATTGGGAGGAGTTCAATAGCCAAAAAGATGAGGTTCTCAACTTCAGTTAGCTGTATGACGAGGTGTTTACCACCTGGATTAGCAAGTACGGTATTTTTACTCTAATAACAAAAAGTAGTAGTATAGGAGTGACAGCGAGCACTAGTGATCCCTAGCTATCTGAACAAAGGCAAGTGCAAGTTTTGCATCAATGAAGATGTCAAATTCCAGATGATAAGGACCTAACAACCTTAGGGAAGTTACAAGCATTCAGGCAGTCATAAGACAAAGGATTGCATAACTTATAACAAAGAACTATTATTCTCTCTGCCTAATTTTTGTCTCATCTGTGAAATGTATTGTTTGTCCTATAGCCTAGTCATCTGAAGCTTGTTGCATCCTTATTTTCCAAAAGGATTCCAAGATGACTAGGGCTATCTATAAATAGCAAGTTGTAATATTTTGAAGAGGATGGTAAAAGTAAGACTGGAAGGAAGACATCTGAATCGTGTCTTGGCTTTGGTTTTGAATCAATTTGAATGTACTAAGATCAAGCTTATATTAATAAAATACAATAGAATCTCCATTTTTATACCAATGATATCTTTTTTCATTTACTATTAGCTCTCATATGTTTAATTTGTAAGGCATCTTAAATGCATTGGTTATAAGGTAGCTATGTCATTGTTTGTGAGTTACTTTCAAGGAGAGTTTATATCTTGCAGATAATTACAGAGGGTTAGGGTTTATGCAGGAATTTGACACAGGGGTGTGAGGATGAAAAGATAGTTTGTAAGGCATTCCATTTGAGGTTTTATTTGTATTTCAATTAATTATCCCTGGTGTATGTATGTTTTATTCTGACTCTATGACCCACGATTAGGCACTGGCCAAAATTCTGACAAGTGGTTGTTATCATCTATCCAATACTAATCAATCTTTATATTTATGTTATCTTAAGTATATGTCTAGCTAATTGTATTCAGTACAATTCAGTTTAGTGATTCCTTGAAGAGAGAATCAATAGGTTAGCCTTCCTAAGCCTGGTGGCTTAAAAAGAAGAAGGATCATGAATCCTTAATCCACTGTCAAAATTACTGAAAGATAGTACTTTTTTGAAGGTGCACCCGCCTGGGTTTGTGGAGCCCAAAGTGTAAAAGGATGTTCATCCTTGTTAATTAGCCTTTTCTCTGTGAGAATCTAAATTGGGAATTAATGAGTCAAGCATTCACTGCCACATACTGATTCTACAAGAAAAAGAGCTAACATGATATACATTGGTCTTCATCAGATTCTAGATTTTCATTTTTAGCAGTTCTTGGTTTGACTATGACAACTTTCAACATCAACATAGAAACCTATGAGTAGTTTTTGAAAACATCATCATACATTTTGATTCTACTTCTAACCAGTTCCTAACCAAAACAGGATGCATTTGTACTTTTTATTTGGTTTTGACTCTTCCTAAGGGAAGAAATATTTCTCAATAATCATTGACCATCTTCTACATCTAGTTTCACACATCTACTCTTGATTGCATATTGTGGGTGGATACTTGATTCTTCCATGCCACTTATTTTTAATTTTCAATTTATGTGAGACCTTCTTGGATTGAAGAACACTACACCATAATAGCTTCCATGCAGCATTGGTGTAATCTTATATGGGGGGGGGGGGGGGGNATTCCCACAAATTTTTTCATCTTTTTTCTTTCCTTTTATTAGGTTTAGATCCTAATTTAGACTTAAGGGGGGGTGTTATCACAACTTAACATCGAGTTACTCCATTATTTATGGTTGATTTAATGTTTCTTCTTAATTTTAGTTTCTCATGTTCATGCTAACCAGGGAGTTCTTACTCATAACTCCCTCTACCTCTTCTAGTTCTATTATAATAGCTCATGCAATATGTTGTTAATCTTTAAAAATTGCATCCATTTCCTACATAATTATCTACTTATGATTTTATGTATTTTGTAATCCATATATATTTATACTTCATGTCAGTAATAGAATTTCATTATTATTTGCATCTATGTTCTCTCTATTCTTCTCTATTTCCTGTAAGTTTTTATTTTTTACTTCCAGCTAGATCTATATTCTACTTCTAGGTTGAATTATAAATTTTATATGAACATAGTGAAAATGTTGTATGTACAAGTACCAAGAAAATATTTTGAAGAATTTGACATTTTAGTAGATATATGATAAAGAAACTAATATATAATTTAACTTGATAGCTTAAAATATTATCAATCTACATTGATATAAGAGAAAGGGTGCCTTTGATTTGTGGCTTCTCTGTTTTTCATTTGCTAGCCTTCTATTTTCTTGGTTGGTTATACATGAAGGAATGCATGTACATGTGGATGGAGTGAAGATTACAGTGAAGGCATGAAAATCAGAATTAAAGAAATATGCAAAGAAGAATCGACATGGGAGAAGTTTCTATGTACACAATTTTTTGGATTTCCTTTATGCATCTATAATTTCTACTCGACATAATTAAAAAAATACATGATTTAAAATAATTTAAAAAGTATGAGATATTTGAGTTGATAATATATGTTGTTTAGATATTTTTGCACAAGCCATATAAATGCTAGTAAGAAATCATGGAGAGATTGTAGCACATATCATATTTTTAAATGCAGAAAACTCCTAAAAAAAACTCTTGAGACTATGGGAAGCTACCCACCCCAAGATTCTACACAAACATTGCATAAAAGGATCGATATGTGAGAAGTTTTTATGTACCCAAATTTTTGTATTCCCTTTATACAGCTATAAATGATTCTCAGCATAATCAAAAAATATGTGTATTACAAGAATTTAAAGAATTAAGGGATATTAGCAGACAATATATGTCATGTACATAGTTCCACATAGACCATATAAATGTTGCCAAGAAATCATGGAGAGACTGTAGCACATATCATATATTTAAATGTGACGAACTCCTAAAACATATGGAAGCCACCTACATCAAGATTCTACACAAACTTTGTAGAGAAGGATCAATATGAGAGAAGTTTTTATGTACATGAATTTTTGGATTTCCTTTATACACTTAAAATGCCTCTCGACATAATTAAAGAATTATGCGTCATATAAAAATTAAAAAACTTATGAGATATTAGCAAACAATATATGTTGTTTACATAGTTCCACACAAGCCATACAAATGCTACCAAGAAATCATAGAGAGATGTAGCATACATCATATTTTAATATTTTGAATACTCCTAAAAATAAAACCAATAAAACCATGGGAAGCCGGTTACCTAAAGATTCTCACAAATTGTGTTTTGAAATCAGTATAGAAAGTGGATAGAATTTGTAGGAAAATATTACATAACTATATCAATTTTCACACCTAGAAACCTAGCAATGAGTATAGCTACTAGATTATTGATCTCACTCTTATGCATGTATGAAAAATGTGGTATCAGAGAAAAGCCATTTAACTATTCTACACAATGTCACCAAACACCATTGCAAGAGACATCCAAAACTAAAAACATTGAGAAATTTTTTCGTTTGTTTATTTGTTGTTAGAGGGATTTTAAAATGAAAAAATTAAAAAGCCCATAGACAAAAATTTCAACAATGGAAAAAGAAAAAACCACGAACAAAAATTTCAATAGCCAACTAGAAAATAGCAAATATGAACAAAAAATTGTTTTCAAAATTAAAATTACTGGAGACCATATGATAAATGGTTTCTATACGATTCCTGAGAGATGAATTAATTGGTTAAAGAAGAGTTGATGATTCCTTAGAGATAGGCGGGACTAATAACTAATAAATTAGACTATAACTGATAAATTATTTATTCAAATAACTCACCATCTAGGTGAAATGTATTCACAAGATTCCAAAAAGTAGCCACACTTTTAAAAAGCTTCATTCAATTTAGCAAATACTATGAACCCATCTCTCATTAGAATGAATGAAACACTTAACACTCATTGAATCTAAATGATGTTCATAGGGGTGAAACATAAAGGCTTCCTTGGAGGTCACCCATCTCATATTACTCCAACTACTCAAACGCATTCAACTATTCAAGTAAATAATTTGAATAAATTATCTATTCAAGTAACTCATCATCTAGGCCAAACGTGTTGACAGATATCTGAAAAGTAGCCGCACTCTTTAAAAGTCCAATTCAGCGTAACAAATAATATAAGGAACAAGTTTGAAAAAATGTCTACAGGGCAGAAAATTTGCACCCAAAGTGACATTTTTATTTGATTTATTAATTAAATTAAAAATCACAGATATTATTGTCTGTGATTTTTAATTTAATTAATAAATCAAATAAAAATGTCACATCAAGTGCAGATTTTCTGCCCATAAACATAGCCCAAGTTTGAAATTCATAATTCGTGTCCAACCACGTGCTCTATTTGCAGAGATCAGAATTCACTAGTACTTCGTACTTTGCGTTGATCTCACTATTCAACTCTTTTACCAGTAGTAGATCATCTCGTTGAGTATGGTGTCCGTATTATATGAATGACTTAAAAAGGGCAAATGTTCGGCCGACAATTTCCCTTTTTAACCCAAAAGAAAAAGGGAATTTCCAGGCACAACACCCTACATCTATAAGATATTTTCCGCCACGCTGGGTGACAGTCCCCTGCACACTTTGGTGAGAAGTTCTTATTCAATCAATCATTCCACAGCGATTAAAGTGCGTCCACTCACTCACTGTCCAACTTTTTCACCACGAGCGACAAACAAGTCTTCAACCTAATCAGTAAACACTTGCCAGCGTACTCCCAGCATGTGCCAAAATAAGAGCTTCGGGACAGGGCATGGACATTCATCGAACCATAAAGAATAGAGGATTTCAATCAGATGTTGAAGTTGCAACTGGATTGGTAGACATGTATGCAAAATATCTCGTGAAAATGGGTTTGTTGTTGTTGAAAAAGGCTTTACAAACTTTCAAGAAAATGCAAAAGTCAGGTGTAAAGTCTGATTCCTAAACTTTACCACCGTTCTCCCTGCCTGCACTAAAATGGGGCTTCACACCAAGGCATGGACATCCATCAAAATATAGAGGTAAGGGGATTTTTGTCAAATGTTACAGTTCCAGCTACACTAGCAGACATGTATTGAAAATGTGGCTTTCTTATTAATCCAAATCCACTCTGCCATTGTTAAATATCAAATTTTATCTTTTTATTCATCAAGCCAACTTTGTTAATCCCAAATGTTGGGAATGCAACTTTTCTAGCCTAGGTTACTTTGGCTGTTCCTTTGATCAAGTTAACAAATTCCATACAAGTCACGACATTCCTATTTTCTAAATCCTACATTTTCTATCCTCCCACTGAAATTATCAATCTAAATTAGAGTCGTTGTACTCTCCATATAAACTTTGTTATTCCTAGACTCCAATGCCACAACCTTCCTATCAAAGGGCTTTGAAGTCTCTTATGATTAAGGCTTAAGTGAATGGTTTTCATAGTGCTTTTGAGATGCCATCATTCCATCATTGTTGTTGGGAGATTTATTTTATTTTAATGAATGAAATAATAATATTGCTAAAAATGACATGTTTCTATGAATTTGATGCTTTGTTGGAAGGCATTCTGGACTATACATTCTAAACGATTCCTCGTCTTTTCTTCTTCTCTTCAAAAGGAAAAGTGGAAGGATAAAACACAAGTGCAGGAAATGTGAATTCCTCTGTGGGAAGCAAGTTGAAGAAGGGTATGTTCAACGAATACACCATCATAAGTGAAATGTTCCAATATATCAAAGCTTTCTTCCTTGCATAGATTTGCATTGGCAATTTGTATTATTTGAAATTTCATCTCGTTTGTAGTTAGTTTTTTAGAATAATGTTGTAGGAGTAGAAATTAGTAGCCGAAAATCAGCCATAATTGACTGAAGCAATTCTTCAAGCTCAAAGAATTCAGGCTCATACAACTAATCTTGTTGAGACAGCAAGGAAACGTCATGACCTCCAAACCTAATAATTATTAGGGTCTCTTCCTTTTATGTATTCTTGTGGCACTAACTGGCATTTAGACAAGTACAATTTATATTGGCAAAAATAACTACATTTCATGTGTCATACATAATAACTAGTGGTGAAAACATGAAATGAATAAGCAAGAGAAGTGAAAAGTTAAGTTTGAATTAGACCCAGTTGAAGAGGAATGGGATCCAGATGTCTAATACCAAGAAACCCCTCTTTTATGTAAATCATTCCAAGGTATAAAAATCACAATAAAAAATGACCCACATTATTTTTGTCTCCTCCGGATGGATTTCTTTTTTCTTTAATGGCTCCCCTGACTTTGATTTCCTTCTAAAATATAACACAAAGCATACCCTACTATTGGCATAACCATTGTACCTCATTGGTGTAAGTTCTAGTAAATATACTATGTCGTTAGAGTTGACCCAAACTCAAAGCATTGTTCTTTTGAAATACAATACATGGTTGGAGTTGAACTATTACTTCCCTTTGTAGTTCAACTTTAGTAAACAAAAAGATCAAAGCATTCTTCGCAGAAGTAAATTTGGTTTTCATCTAGCTCTCAATTCCTCTACCCACCATTTTTTAATGCTTTTAACCTAGTGAACGAAGAGAGTTTGACATATTCTAAAATATTTTTCTATTTGGATAAAATAAGATTTGATTGATTGGATTATAGGTCTTAAAAAGTTCCATTTGGAATATGTTGAAATCATTTTGAAGAATTCCATTTGGATTTTGTGTATTTTCTACATTGTCTTTTACACGTAAATTGATCCCTATATGACTTGTAGGATGAGGTGTTTCAGGTATGTGCTCTTGTTGTTCTTGAACTTTCATTCTTAACATTCAATTATATTTGTGGTCAATAGTTGATTGTACCTTTTGCTTGATTCAAAATCATCTTGATGTCTTCCTTCTCTTTCAAAATGAGAGACATCATCAGATGTCAATTGATGACTATTTATATTCCTATTTACTTGCACTCTATTTTCAAATTCCAATTCTTGTATTGATAATTAGTCCTTCTTCTTTGTTCTTCTCTTTCAGTGTTTGTCATTCATTCCCATTTCCGCCTTTGATATTCTCTCTGGTATTCTCTCTAATATGCTCTTCGCAGCTCCCTTTAATGTGTGTAGACCAAAACACATATGGCTAGTATTGTGGACTATAAAAGATCCTTTCATTTTCCTCTTTTGATTCAATATTTAGTGTCGATTGGTTCATAGCTGCAAAAAAAAACTCAATTCATGTACTCTCATTTCAGTGGAGTAGTCAAGGAGTTTTGGTGTTGATAAAATTTATTTAAAAATTTATTCTTGTTTTAATATTAACCATAATTGAACCCTAAGAAAATATTTCTTACTTTCCATTTCTTAATTTAAATAACATAATTAATATTATTCATGCCTATATGCAATTTCAAAATACTAATAGAGAAGTAAAGAAAGAAAGAGTGTTTATGAAGACAACAAAAAATAATAATGTTTCTATAAGAAAAAAAAGTTACAGACACACCCGCGCGCGCACACACACACACACACACACACACACACACACACACACACACACACACACACACACAAACACACACGCGTGCGCGCGCGCGCACATGTACATATGTACATATCTACATATTGATGCAAGAGCATCGAAGGTAGAAGCACAAGAAACAAGCAATATGAGGAATACTTGGTCAAATGGGAAGGATGACCTGTTGAAGATTCATCATGGCTATCAAAGGAAGATGTTGACCAACATGGTTTTCCTCTGCATGCCCAAGATATGACATGATCACTTCTTAAATTACCATGTGTGTCTAATGTGGGTGCATCTAGGGTGTAAGAGCAATCTTGCATCACCCAAACATATTGTCTAGTTTTCAATAAGGGCTATCTTTGGACATGGTTACTATTTTTGGAAAGTTTACTATTTTTAGTAAGTTGTTCATTTGAGCACGTATTGCTCTATTTTCTTCCCTAGAAGTTCATTTTGGATATATTTGTTTGTGGTAAAGTATCATGAAAAGATCAAGTCTGGTTTTGAAGATATTGAATTTTTTGTTTTGGTGGGGTGCTACAAAAACTTTGAACACAATTTTGAAGGCTTTAGAAGCTCTAAAAGGGGGTCAAACTTTGATCATCTAGTGCTTAGCTAGCCTAGGCTGTAGAGTGCTTTCTGGGATTTCTAAAGATCCTCATAAATTGTGTTTTGCAATCAGTACAGAAAGTGGATAGAATTTGTAGGAAAATATTACATAACTATATCAATTTTCACACCTAAAAAACTAGCAATGAGTATAGCTACTAGATTATTGATCTCACTCTTATGCATGTATGAAAATGTTGTTTCAGAGGCAAGCCATTTAACGATTCTACACAATGCCACCAAACACCATTGCAAGAGACATCCAAAACTAAAAACATTGGAATTTTTTTCCCTTTGTTTATTTGTTGTTAGAGGGATTTTAAAATGAAAAAAATAAAAGAACCATAGACAAAAATTTCAACAATGGAAAAAGAAAAAAACCACGGACAAACATTTCAATAGCCAACTAGAAAATAGCAAATATGAATGAAATTTTGTTTTTAAAATTAAAATTACTATAGACCATACGATATATGGTTTCTATACGATTCCTGAGAGCTGAATTAATTGGTTAAAGAAGAGTGAAAATATTAGTCTCCGCCCATAGATAGGCAGGACCAATAACTGATAAATTAGACTATAACTGATAAATTATTTATTCAAATAACTCACCATCTAGGCAAAATGTATTCAGAGGTTTCTAAAAAGTAGCCACACTTTTAAAAAGCTAAGTTCAATTTAGAAAATACTATGACCCATCTCTCATTAGACTAAATGAAACACTTAGCATGATGCTCAGAAGGATGAAACATCAAGCCTTCCTTAGAAATCACCCATCCCATATTGCACCAACCACCCATTCCACCAACCACCCATTCAACTATTCAAGTAAATAATTTATTCAAATTATCTATTCAAGTAACTCGTCATCTAGGCCAAACGTGTTGACAGATATCTGAAAAGTAGCCGCACTCTTAAAACGTCCGGTTCAATTTAGCAAATAATATAAAGAACAAGTTTGAGATTCATAGTTCGTGTCCAATCACGTGTTCTATTTGCAGGGTTCAGAATTATTTACTATTGCTTCATTTTTTGCGTTGATCTCACTATTCAACTCTTTTACCAGCAGCAGACCATCTCGTTGAGTATGGTGTCCGTATTATATGAATGACTTAAAAAGGGCAAATGTTCGGCCGACAATTTTCCCTTTTTACCACCCAAAAAAGAAAAAAAAAAGAAGAGAATTTCTAGACAATAATATCCTAAAGAATTCCATGAGATATTTTCCGGCACGCTGGCGGACAGTCCCCTCGAAACTTTGGCGAGAAGGTCGTATTCAATCAATCATTCCACAGCGATTAAAGTGACTCCACTGTCTCACTCTCCAACTTTTTCACCATCTGCCACAAACAAGTCTTCAACCTAATCATTAAACACTTGCCAGCGTGCCAACATAAGAGCTTCGGGACAGGGTATGGACTTTCATCAAACCATAAAGAATAGAGGATTTCAATCAGATGTTGTAGTTGCAACTGCATTGGTAGACATGTATGCAAAATATCTCGTGAATTGTTTGCCAAAATACCTCGAAGAAATGTGTTCGCATAGAACACAATCACTGGAAATGCACAAAATGGGTTTGTTGTTGTTGAAAAAGGCTTTACAAACTTTCAAGAAAATGCAAACGTCAGGTGTAAAGTCTGACTCCTAAACTTTTCCACTGTTCTCCCTGCCTGCACTAAAATGTGGCTTCAGACCAAGGCATGGACATCCATCAAAATATAGAGGTAAGGGGATTTTTGTCAAATGTTACAGTTGCAGCTACCCTAGCAGACATGTATTCAAAATGTGGTTTTCTTATTAATCCAAATCCAGTCTGCTATTGTTAAATATCAAATATATCTTTTTAATCATGAAACCAACTTTGTTAATCCCAAATGTTGGGAATGCATCTTTTCTAGCCTAGGTAACTTCGGTTGTTCCTATAATCAAGTTAACAAATTCTATACAAGTCATAATTTTCCTATTTTCCAAATCCTACATTTTCTATCCTCCCAGTGAAATTATCAATCTAAATTAGAGTCGGTGTACCTTGCATATAAACTTTGCTTATAAACATTGCTATTCCTAGACTCCAATGTCACAACCTTCCTATTAAAGGGCTTTGAAGTCTCTTATGATTAAGGCTTAAGTGAATAGGTTTCTTAGTGCTTTTGAGATGCCATCTTTCCATAATTGTCGTTGGGAGATTTATTTTATTTTAATGAATGAAGTAACATCCCTAAAAAAGACAGATTTCTATGAATTTGATGCTTCGTTGGAAGGCATTATGGACTCTACATTCTACAAGATTCGTCCTCTCTTCTTCTCCTTAAAAGGAAAAGTGGAAGGAAAAAACACAAGTTTATGAAATGGAAATTCCTCTGTGGGAAGCAAGTTGAAGAAGGGTATGTTTGAGACATCGACCATCATCAGTGAAACATTGCAATATATCGAAGCTTTCTTCTTTGCACAGGTTTGCATTGCCAATTTGTTTTCTTTGAAATTTTATCTCATTTGTAGTTACTTTTTTAGGATAATGTTGTAGGAGTAGAAATTAGTAGCCGAAAATGAGCCCAAATTGATTGAAGCGGCTCTTCAAGCTCAAAGAGTTCAGGATCATGCAACTAATGTTGTTGATACTAAGAGGAAACATCATGACCTCCGAACCTAATTTAATTATTACCTAGTCTCTTCCTATTTTTTATTCTAATGGCACTAACTGGGATTCAGGCAAGTATAATTTATGTTGGCAAAAACTACTACATACAGATTTCATGTGTCATACATAATAACCAGTGGTGAAAAAATAGAAGGAATAAGTAGGGGAATTGAAAAATTAAGTTTGAACTAGACCCAGTTGAAGAGGAACAAGATCCAAATTTCCAATAATGAGAAATCAGGCTCTTCTATGTAAATCATTCCAAGGTACATGTAAATAATAATAATAAATGACCCATATTATTTTTGTCTCCTCCAGATGGATTTGTGTTGCGTTCCATGGCTCCCCTTACTTCGATTACCTTCTAAAATACAACACAACGCATACCCTACTATCAGTGTAACCATTGCACCTCATTGGTGCAAGTGCTAGTAAATACACTATGTGGTTGGAGTTGAACCAAACTCGAAGTAGTCTTCTTTTGAAATACAATACATGGTTGGAATCGAACTATTCTTTCCTTTTGTAATTCAACTTTAGTACACAAAATCATCAAATCATTCTTTACAAAAGTCAATTTGGTTTCCATCCAGCTATCAATTCATCTAACCACCATTTTTAATTTTTTTAACCTACTAAATGAAGAGAGTTTGACAATCTGAAATATTTTGTTGTTTGGATAAAATATGATTTGATTGATTGGATTGTAGGTCTTAAAAATTTCAATTTGGAAGATCTGTTGAAATAATTTTAAAGAATTCCATTTGGATTTTATACATTGTCTTTTACAGGTAAATTGATCCCAATATGACTTGTAGGATGAGGTGTTTCAAGCACATGTTCCTATTTTTCTTGAACTTTCATTATGAACATTCAATTATATTTGTGGTCAACATTTGATTGTACCTTTTGCTTGATTTAAAATCATCTTGATGTCTTCCTTCTCTTTCAAAATAAGAGACTTCATCAGATGTCAATAGACAACTATTTATGTTCCTATTTCCTTGCTCTCTATTTTCAAATTCTAATTCTTGTATTGATAATTAGTCCTTCTTCTTTGTTCTTCTCTTTCGGTGTCTATCATTTTTTCTCGTTGTCACCTTTGATATTATCTTTGGTATTCTCTTGGATATTCTCTTCCCTTCTCCCTAAGTGAATCTTTCTTACTTTCCCTTTCTCAATTTAAATAATATAATTATTATTATTCATGCCTATATGTAGTTTAAAAATACTAGTAGAGAAGTATTGAAAGAAAAGGGTGTTTATGAAGACAACAAAAAAATATAATATTTCTATAATAAAAAAAGGTAACATACTTACATACAATATCAAATCAGTAAAGTTTCATGGCAAGATCAAGTCTGGTTTTGAAGATATTGAATTTTCTATTTTGGTGGGGTGATTCAAAAACTTTGAACTCAGTTTTGAATGTCTTAGAGACTCCAAAAGGGGGTCAAACTTTTATTAGCTGGTGTTTCGCTAGTATAGAGTTGTAGATCACTTTGTGGGATTTTAGAAATTGAGTTATAATAGTCAATTGACTCGATGGTTCACAAGTTATGGTTTTTGGAAATTGGGCCATCATGACTCCAGCTTCATTGCTAAAGGAAGAGAGAAAAATCACTTAAGATGGGAAAATTAAACCACTGGGCAGAAAAATGAGAAAATTTTACTTTTTAGAATATTCTAAGGCGGTTAATTATGCCAATTAAATAGGGCTAAATGGGGATTTTAGGGTTCAATTCTAGAAAGATAGATTATGGCTCTGTCTTATAGATTATTGTAATAAAAATGTCCATGTGATTGTAGCATGTCAATTTTTTGAATATTGTTACGTCATTTCATTGAAGATAATAGAAAGTAAGCATTTTTTTATTTCCATTGTTATGCTCTTGCAATTTTCTATTTATTTCCCTATTGTGTTGTGGGTGTGTGTGTGTGTGTGTGTGTGTGTGTGTGTGTGTGTGTGTGTGTGTTTGAATAAAGGGAGTACCCTTCATCAAGTGGTATAGAAAAAGTTCTTGAGTGTGCAGATAGATCGTCAAACATGAGGTCATTTGCACTAGGACTATGGTTGTGAGTGTGAGAGTTAAGTATAGAAAATGCCTTGACAAAGGAACCATGGTGGAAGAGTTATGAGTGTGACATAAGAGGGTTTTAGATCCCTCTAGAGGTAAGTGTGAGTATTGCAAGAGGAAGTGCATGGAGGAGATAATATTAGAGAGATAGATAAAGGTGAGGGTGAATCTTAACAAGAAGGATAGTCTGAAGAAGAGAAAGAAATAGTTAGGGATCTTGAAGAAGTCAGGTTGTTTAGGGCCATTTCCAAGATTGGAAACAGAGAAAAGATTAAAGTTTCTATGTTTTCTAAAAATCTTATTCCAAAAGAGTTGATCAATTGGATCAATGATATGAAAGAGTACTTTGAGTATGAGGAAATAGATGATCTTGAGAGGGTTAGATTCTGAGAGGCTAAGCTAAAAGTTCATGCAAAAAATTGGTGGAAAGAAGTTCAATTAAACAACAATAGAAAGGGAAAGGAGATGATAACAAGATGGGATCAGATGGTGGAAAATTTGAAGAGATAGTTCATTTGTGTTGACTATGAGCTTGATTTTATGAAGAAAATGAAAGGGTTGAAGCAGGCGATAAAATTTGTCTAGGAATATATATAGAAGAGTTCTATCGAATCCTTATTAGAACGGATCATTCTAAAGCCAAAAAGAAGAAGGTTGCTCATTACATAAATGGGTTGAGGCTGAATATTCAAGTAGAGTTGATAATGGTAAAAATATCTACCATTGAAGATGCATATCAATTTTCTTTAAAGGTAGAAGAAAAACTAAACAAGAAGTTTGAGAGAAAGAAAAGTGGAAGAGGTCATGGTGGAAAGTGTAGTGGACATTCTTATGGAGGTCAAAATGAAGATCAGAAGAAGAATGGTGACTCTAGTACAAGTTAGAATCGAAGGGGAAATAATTTATATCACCCTTGCAATCAAAATAATAGAGATCAGAGAGGAAGAGGAAGATGGAAAGGACTAGGAAGAGGAGGTTTTTGTGGGGCGTGTTTCTATTATGGAGAAGGACATAAGGCTTATGAATGTCACCAAAATCAAGAGAGAACAAATAGAAGACTAGATGGCAGTGCATGAGTTGCACATGTAGATGAAGATTCCAAGTCGTCACATTATGAAGATGTTGAAAGAGGAGAGGTCCTTGTTACTAGAAAAGCCCTAATAAATGATGAGAATGAACCTGAGGAAAGGAAGATTTTTTTTTCGCACAAGGTGTAAGTATACTAATAAAGTATGCAATGTCATTTTTGATATTCGTAATACTGCTAACCTTGTTTCAGAGTAAATGGTTGATAAATTAAAGTTGGAGAGAAGAAATAATTTGGATCCCTACTGGATTTATTGGTTGCAGAAGGATCACAAGGCTTTGGTCAATGAACAATGTTTGGTAAAGTTTAAAATTGGAAACTATCATGATGCGGTATTATGTGATATTATGCCTATGGATGATTGTCATCTTTTGTTAGGGAGACCATGTAAATTTGATCATCATGCAGTATATGATGGGTACATACAAACAACTATTCTTTGACAAAGGATGGAGTCTGACATAAGATGAAGACATTGAAGAAAACAAAGGAAAAGGTATGTAGTAATGCAAGAATATGTTTAGTTGAAGAAAGGAAGTTTCTAGAAGGCATGAAGCATGAAGCATGAGCATATGTGTTTTTCTTTAATTCCAAAAGTTGATAAAGAGGAATTAGAAGATGTACTTATGGAAATTGAGATTTGTTGGATGAGTTTCAAGATATTGTATTTGATAATGTACCTGATGGATTGCCACCAATAAGAAAGATAATTCATAAAATAGACTTGATTCTCCAAGCCAGTTTTCCAAATAAGGCAACCCATCGATTGAATCCAACGGAGAGTGAAGATTTGAATAGACAAATGCAAGATTTATTACACAAGGTGTTGATCCAAGAGAGATTGAGTCCATGTGTTGTACCAGCAGTACTGGCACAAAAGAAAAATTGAGATAGAGGGTGTGTACAGTTTGTCAGCCTATCAATAAGATCACTATCAAGTATAGGTTTCCCTTGCAAAGGATGGATGACATTATAGATTATTTGAGTGGAGCTAAGTACTTCAAAAAGATGGATCTAAAAATTGGATATCACCAAATCTGAATCAGAGAAAGAGATGAATGAAAGACAATTGTCAAGATGAAAGAGGGCTTGTATGAGTGGTTAGTCATGCATTTTTGGCTAACCAATGCACCAAGCATAAGTATGTGGCTCATGAACGAGTTATTGAAATAATTTTTGAGTGTGTTTGTTATTATTTACTTGGATGATATTTTGATCTATAGTAAGACATTGGAGGAGCATATACTACATATAGGTAAGTGCACAAAGATGGGGGACCAAAAAGGGGGTATAAGATGCCACTTTTTTTTTGAAATCAGCAAACTCTGAACTTCAACGAGAAATTGAGTATACTTACACTCAAAATTTTAAAATGTGACAAAAACAAGAGTTGTTCTACTCCAAATCTAGTTTCTAAACTACTATTTTTTTTTTAGAAATGGTGGAGATTAAGACCCTCAAAAAGGAGGAGCACAAAAAGTGGTCCTATTTTTTGTGAAAAAATATAACATAGCATCTGGTGTGCTCCCCCTAAAATGTTAACTTTTAAAAAAAAAAAAAAAATCGCTCCAATGAGAAATTAGTTAACACGATCTAGTTTATCCCATATTTTTCTGCTAATTTTTTATGAAATTGTGTTTTTTTGTCATTTTCCGAAGTAAACACATCCAGAAAATGTGAAATTTCTGTGTGCTCCCCCTAGAAATTATTGAAAACTAATTGAAAATCAAAACTTCTTTTTTTTTTTAAAGTGTGTAGAATGGAGTCTAGTTTTTGAAAATGTAATTTTTTTCAAAATTCGATGAACGAGCCAAAATCTAAGCTCAAATGAATACACGTTGGTTTTTGACAAAAATCAGACATACTTAGAAAAGAAATTAGAGATGAAATGCTTAACATAATGAGAATTAAAAATAAATTACATGGTTAGATAGCTATCAAAGAGATCTACAATATCATGTCATCTAATTTTATCATTATTGAACCATGCGCAAACCTAACGGGGAGCACACAAGAAAAAATGTTATTTTTTAGTAAGTTTGCTGGAAAACACGTCTCAGGCCTGTTTGAATCCTCCAAGCTTTTGGGTTGGAACTCCAAGGAAAATCCAAGCCTTAGGCTTGGTAAACTTCAATGTCATTAAAAGGGTGCATGCCCTATAGTAAGTATAGGGCATTCACACTATAGGGCGTACACCCTATATTAGACACAAAATCACAAAAGGAAGGAGAGAGAGAGAGAGAGAGAGAGAGAGAGAGAGAGAGAGAGAGAGAGAGAGAGAGAGAGAGAGAGAGAGAGAGAGAGAGAGAGAGAGAGAGAGAGAGAGAGAGAGAGAGAGAGAGAGAGAGAGA
>MU224332.1:567695-586170 GCA_018584345.1 Thuja plicata | reverse complement strand
ATGGTAATTACTAAAATATTGTAGGTAGTAATTATATGGAAAATGATCATAAGAATTTTTAGCACTCAGTTGTTAATGTTTTAATCTTTTAAGAAATGTTTTGAATGGAAATTTGATATCTACTTTCCATGGACAGACTTCAGTTGCACAAAATAGAAATGCAGAGCCAAAGTCCTTGGGAGGTAAAGGATGAAATTCAATGAAGAGGGTAAGAGGAAGTTTGGGAAAGCTCAAAATAGTTACAAGTAAAGGAGAGGGTGGAAAAGTAGCACCTGCTACTGCAAATGGTTCCTTCTCACAAAGATAGATATTCAAGGCTGCTAAATTTGATAAACTTATCAAACTTTAAAAATCAGTGGGAAGGTCTAGGACGCTACTTAGATAAATCTGTTTCTGTTATAGGCAACTCCCATTTTCTTACCTTCTTATGTTTATAACTTATATGTTAGTGATCTAAATAGAACTACCAATTTCAGTGGGGACAGTGGCAGTGAAGGTTCAAGTGAAGGTAGTGAGGAAGGCAATTAACTAAATGTAAGAAAATTTGTTCTATATTTCTTGTACAAAAATGTATGGATGTTGATCTCATTATTTTCTCTCTTTTTTGGGTTACTTTTGTAAATACCCTTGTGTTGTTATGTATTATTTTACAAAGATGTTGTATTCTTTTCTAGATATGTCTCAGGGGTTGGAAACTGGGAGGAAAAGAAGCTTTGAATCACTAACCATGAATGGTATGCTTATTTCTAAATTTTATTTAATTATTTAATTTTAGGCACTTGATGTATTTTCATGAATCCTACTTGTACTTATCAGATAGTCACAGTCTTCTAGTTTTTAGATGAACTAATTTGGTAATACTAATTGTTTTACATTTATTTGGCCAATCACTAATGAAATTATCCCAATAAAGCACATGAAATCATGGTTCAAAAATAAGTAAAACCACAATTATTGAAAATAGCAACACTAGGACACTAAACTCTTAAAAAATCTAAAGCAACACTAAAAAAATACATGCGATGTTGACCCATCATAAATTGCCGATGGCTCGACGTCGCATGTATAGAAAATTCATCATACTTATGTCATAATTGTGACACTAAAACTGCAACACCTAGGTGTCGTAAGAGCGACAGATAAAATGTAACGACAACATGAAAAACATTATAACCAGCTCGTATTGTGACACCTAGATGTCACTTTCTTAAGGCATGTGATGAATTTTCTATGCATGCGACATCAAGCCATCAGAAATTTTTTATGGCTCAACGTCGCACATATAGAAAATTCCTTGCACGTCTAAAAAAAGTGACAGCTAAGATGTGATGCCTACGTGTCGTAATAGTGAAAAATTAAATGTGATGCCTACATGTCATAATAGTGAAAACTATAATTTCTAATGACAACATGGTAACCATCATAGCCAGCTTGTATTGCGATGGTTAGTACCATTGCAATAATGACAGATGGTACAACTATCATTTTTTCTGACACCAAAACTGCAACACTAGTCTGTCACTAGGTCAACAGGATGGTGTCAGCATAGAAACACATAGACATTGAAAAATGGTCCCAAATGTTGTAGTTGAATCAAGTAATGTCTTCATTTCTTCATAGCTTGAACAATAGCATAGAACTCTTGATCATAGACATAATATTTTCTTTTAGCATCATTCAACTTTTCTCTAAAGAAAGCAACATGTTTACCTTCTTGAGTCAACACAGCTCCAATTGCACTTCCACTTGCATCACATTCAACTTGGAATACCTTATTGAAATCAAGTAATGCTAACATAGTTAATTCAAGAACCTTCAACTTCAAAGCTTCAAAACTCTTATCAGCTTCATGTGTCCATTTGAATTCTCTTTTCTCTCCTCTCATTGTCTCAGTCATAGCATTACAAATAGAACTAAAATTTCTGATAAACTTTCTATAAAAAATTTCCAGTCCATGAAATGATCTTACCTCACTGAAATTCTCAGGTGTTGGCCAACTAAGTATAGCTTCAACCTTCTCAAGATCCATCTTCAAACCATCAACTGAAATTAAAAAACCTAAATACACAATTTCTTCTTTCATGAAGGAACTCTTTTTTAGATTTATCAGTAACTTTTCCTCTTTCAATCTCTGCAATACTTTCCTTATATGCATCAAGTTCTCTTCTCTATTCTTACTAAATTTCAGAATATCATCCAAGTATACAATCACACATTTATTCAAGAATTTCTTCAAAAATTCATTCATTAACCTCATAAATATACTCAGTGCATTAGTTAAACCAAAAAAGAATAACCAACCACTCATACAAACCTTCCTTTGTCTTTAAAGCAGTCTTTCATTCATCCCCTTCTCTGATTCCAATCAAATGATATCCACTCTTCAAATCAATTTTGGTAAAATATCTTGCTCCACTAAAACAATGCATTATGTCATCCATTCTCAGAATAGGAAACCTATACTTCACTGCGATCTTGTTGATTCCTATAAAATCAGTGCACACTTTCCACTCTCCATTCTTATTAGGTGCCAATACAGCCGGTACTACACATGGACTCAAACTTTCTTGGATCAAACCTTTGTTCAACAATTCATGAACTTTTCGGTTAAGCTCTTCATTCTGGGTCATTTTTAACCTATGTGGTTCTTTTTTTGGTAAACTAGCTCCAGGAATCAGATCCATAAAATGACTTATATCTCTCATTGGTGGCAAACCATCAGGTACATTATCTGAAATGATATACTTGTACTCAGTGAGTAACTTCTCAACTTCTTCATGAATTTCATCTTTTGTATTCTTAGTTGGTTTGTTAGGGATCAAAGCATAACATATGTGATTTATTTTTAAATCCTTAACAAACTATCTACGTTCCATCAAACAAACTGTCTACATTCCATCAAACAAACTTTCATAGATGTACATATCTCACTAATAGATTCCTCAACTAAAGGTAACAAAACTTGTTTCTTGCCATCAAACCAGATATAATATCTATTAAATCTTCCATCATGTATAGCATGTCTATCATATTGCCAAGGTCTACCCAAAAAAATATGACAACAATCAATAGGCATAATAACACATAACACCTTATCATAGTATTTTCCAATTTTTAGACTCACAAAACATTTCTCACTCACCATTAATTTATGCTCATCCTTGATCCATGAGATCTGATAGGGTTTTGGATACCTCATCCTCTCCAACTGCAACATTGTGACCATTTCCCTAGATGCTAGATTCTTTGAGCTTCCACTGTCAATAATCACCTTCCAAACTTTGTCTGCAACTCTACATCTGGTCTTGAACAATCTTTTCCTGATAGGGTCTTGCTTATCTTTCTCACTCAATAGTATCCTTTGGATAATGAGATTTCCTTCCTTCTCAGATTTTTTCGGTGATTCCTCTTGCACCAAAGAATTTCTTCTACTACCAATCTTCTTTATTTCATGTGTACACTCAAAGGATTTATCTCCTTCCTCACCACAATTGTAACAAGTTACTTGGAACCCTTTTCTGCTATAACCACCTTGGGAGTAATTGCCTCTTCCTCAGTATGAACTTCCACCTTTCCATTCACTCTTTCCTTTGTCTTGAGATGTGTCTGAAATTGACTTGTTTGGTTTAGATCTATAGTTCTCACCATGAGATCTACCTCTTCCTCTAGGGAATCTACCACCTCTACCTCTTTGTCTTTGTTCATATCTTTTGTTCAATTTCTCCTACTCTTTTAGGGAAATTTGATGTCTCTTCAATGCTTTCCATCTTGACCAAACAGATCTCATCTTGTATGGAACCTCTCAATCCATTCAGATATATTTCTACTCTTTCCACCTCATCTTCAACATGTCCAAATCTGATGTCCAATATGTAGAATTATTCAATGTATTCTTTTACCGATCTATCTTTATAATTCAAACTTTGGATTCTCCTAATCAGGTTAATCTGATAATGACAACGTAGAAACTTGCCTTTTAATTTGTTTACCATCTTATCCCATACCTTGATTTTTTCTTTACCTTTCTTATTTTGATCCAATTGCAGATTATCCCACCATAAGGATGCATGACCTTTCAACTTTGTGCTTTCAATCTGGACTTTATTGTCCTCTGATACATTTTCATACTCAAAGTACTTCTCCATCTTAGTTATCCAGTCAATCAATTCATTAGAATACAATTTTCCACTATACTCAGGAGGATTAAATTGAGGTGTGAACTTCAAACTTGTCAACGCTCTCAGGAATCTTTCTTCTTCCTAATCCATCATAGGTGTAGGTGTAGGTGAAACTTCACCTTTAACTTCTTCCAATTCATCATCTCTAACATCCTTAAGATGTCTTCCTCTGTGTTGGGCTTTCTCAATAGATTCCAATCTTGCAGCCATTTGTCTAAGCATATCAGCTAGACCTAGATATGCATTTCCTCTCCCATGAACCATCTTGAATCCCTCTATAATTATAGGTCAGATCACAATCTTCTACCCCACAACAATATCACCAGCTAGGGTTAGGGTTTACAATAAGGAACTTAAATCCCACCAATTCTCTAGTGATACCACCTAATGCAATGAATGGTTAGTAAGAGGGGCTAAGGGCTCTCCCAGGTATCAAACCAACCTTGCAGAACAACAATGTGGAAGAAACAACACATAGACTGAGAGAAGGAACAACATATATCTTGTATTTCATTAATTGATCAAACTCATTACATGTCGGGCTGTAAGGCCTTCCCAGTTTTGGTCATATACATTTAGTTAATTAAAAAATTATCTTCATACATGTGAGGTCATAGA
Organism: Thuja plicata; assembly: GCA_018584345.1. Taxonomy (NCBI): domain Eukaryota; kingdom Viridiplantae; phylum Streptophyta; class Pinopsida; order Cupressales; family Cupressaceae; genus Thuja; species Thuja plicata. The sequence continues at coordinate 581,374 of MU224332.1, read as the reverse complement.
CCTACTTTCCAATATCTTCATAGATAATCTTCTATCCAATTCTACTATCCTCTTAGAATTGTTCCCCAAAACTAAGAACAAAGATAACGCCACCAAAGAAGTCGGCACTCAAATCCATAAGAGAGACCTAGATTTAGGTCCACACATATCCCATTGAGAGACCCCACATTAAATACACCATGGAAATTAAATTTAGAAGTCAGCTAGATTAGGATAAACAACTTGGGAAGAGCATCATTGAGAAATAGCAATCTCTCGGCAAAAGCATTCCCGAGCAACAGGGAGGACTTGGTAAGAATAGACCCGAGTGAGAGAAAACCAACTTGGTGAAAGAATAACCAAGCAACAGAAACTAACACACCCTGAGACTCGTCGGTAAAGGAAGACAGATATGATACTTGAGCAAGAGGGTAACTAAGCACTTCACCAAGCAGTCTCCAAACAAGCTAAAGAATAAAAGTAAACATTTTTTTGGTTGAGAAGGATATCCAAGGACCTAAGATGCTCCTGCATCACATCATAATCAATAGCATCATCATTAGAAACACCTTTACTAGCATAATAACATTCCTTATCCTTGGATTATTTAGGTTTATAAAACTTTGATTTATTCTTAAGAACGCTTGTAGGACATCTAGATACAAAATGACATATCTTATTGCATGAAATACATTTTAGAGGTAACTTTCCTTCAAACTTCACCTTACCTCTCTTTTCTCTTCTGGCGATTAGGGTCACAATTTCATCCAACTTTATTTCTTCTTCCTATATCTTTTCCAAGTCATTGGCATATTGACCAAGTTCTTCTCTCAAGTCACTATTTTTGCTTCTCACACTCCCTAATAAAGTTATTTTGTTTTTATGCACAATTTTCTTAAATGTTGTCTCAACTTTAGGTAATGAATCTCCCAGTTCTTCATCCTCAAAGGTGGTTAATTTAGCAATCAACATCTCTCTATTGAAGTTCACCCTCAAAGGTATTATCTCCTCTATAGCTTTCACTTTAGTTTTGTAAACAGGTGTCAAAGATGTAGGAATCTATGCAATCACTTCTTCTTCTTTGTATGTGCCTCCAGAATTTCTAATTCCAATAAAAATCTCAGTAAATCTCTATACATATGCTCCATTATTCTCATAATCTTTCACTTTTAGATTTTCAATCCTTGTCTTCCAGTTCTACAACCTCATCTACTTAGTAAACTTATCTCCTTCATATAGTGCTTCCAATATTAACCAAATTTTATGTGCGGAATCCAAGTATTTAACCTCTGTGAATTCACCTTCAAAGAGCACATGAATTAGTAATTCTCTTGCAACTATGTTATAATAAAACAACTTCTTTTCATCATCAATAGCTTTATCGAGTTCATCTTCAGTCTTGACGGGTTCATCTTTCTTTGTGAGCATCCAATAATGAATTCTCAAACCTAGCAAATGAGTTCTCATTTTTTTTTCCAACTGTCAAAGTTTGCATGATAAAACGTTGGACTATCCTTCATGTAGTATGTAATTTTCATGATCACCCCAAGGTATTAAGATTTCTCTCTAATGACAAGAATCTTTGATACCAATTGTTAGGAATAACAATCCACCAACACAACTAAGCAGTGGGGGTGAATCAGTTGTGAGACAGATTATTAAACATTAAACATTATAAACAAAAACTTTAATCAAATGATAACACATTAAATGCAACACCATAACACAATCCTTTATTTTTGAGGAAACCTTGTTAAAGGTAAAACCCCACTGGGAATTAGGACCCATAAATGATGTGCTAAGAGTATAGTATCCCTGCTAAAATATTTAGCCCTGTTAGGAGCTTATTAATGTATTACAATACATAGTTTATGTCAAAGTCAATACCTTATTATAATTCAAGAGTAATAGTAGGCTCATTTCCTAGGCACACTTTCTAAAGAAGGTTAAATCCACCCTCGAGACTTACTGTCTAAAATACAAGTGTTATAAGAAATATACAATCCAGTGAACTATCTGATAGAAACTTTATTTTCTTGATTAGTTCCAATGAAGTCTATAAATTTCATCATCTACTTTACATATAGAAGGCTTCATACAAACAATCTCATAGCTTCCACACTTCGGTGTTCTCACACTTCCATAAAAGAAAACAAACTTTCCTTTATACAGATTTACAATAGGAAAATAGGTTGGTCAATTAAGACTTCCCCAATGCACAAATAATTACTTAACCCCCTGCTAAGATACACAGAGTACCTATAAAAAGTAAACATCAATTGCAATTCATCAAATATAATCCAATATCTGTAGTCCATTCTCGCACTCCACAATACACGCTACATCTATGAAGTTGGCCCCAAATACGTCATCTCCATAGCACACACCATAGATAACATTGCCAAGATTCATGTGACCCAAAAATCATAAAAAACATTCCTCTACATGTCTCCTAACATTCCCCAAGCTCACATATCATGAATCCATATTGCACATACTTTATCATCAAAACAAAGAGACTAACTCTATTAAAGATCACTGTTATAGTCTAGTACCTAGTCTTCACTAAAACATCTATAACTCACTTAATCTAAAATATTAATCCATGTGACCTTAGAGATAAGATCAAAACATATCCATGTACACATCACCATCTTCTCTCATTCTAAATCAACCATACAATACCCATACACTTATGTCAGCCATCAAGCAACAATAATAACTAGTATTTTCTTCCTCTATAGAAACATATGTTGACATTAGTTACAAAACATGAATGCCACCAACAATATCATAAATCAATTCAAACAATCTCCCCCTTTGGCATTGATGGAAACATATGGTGAAAGCCATCAATCCAAAATTATACACTCTAAATACAATCTTCTTTAAATCCTTATCAAAGCTCTCCCTAGAATAGTAGGGATTTTCACATGGAATCTCTCCCCCTTTGACAACAATGGAAAAGGTTTCCATAGCTCTTCTTCTTTGTATCTTTCCTCTACAAGTTATATCTTTTTCAAATCTTCATGCCTCCAACAATTTGGTGAAAAATCACCCAAATGTGTTCTATAATGTTCATGTGATCACTCCCCCTGAGGAGTAGATCCATACATCAAGGTTAGAAAATGATATAGCTCTGAAAGGAACTAAAATTATGCATTCCTGCATCAATTTAGTTCTCTCAAGGAGGGGCCCTCACCCCAAGCATACCTCTGAGATACTCAAAGGCATCCTTTGGAAAAAAATTTGTAAATATATTTTTTATTTTTTCCTTTTCGTTGATATAGTCCAATCTAATCTTCTTTTCTGCAACCTTGTCTCTAAGGAAATGATACTTGATGGAAATATGTTTAGTCTTTGAATGCATAATTGGATTCTTTGAAATATTCATTATACTAGTGTTATCACAATGGATAACCACTGACTCTTCAAATGTTATCCCAATGTCCTTTAGCATTTACTTCATCCAAACAATCTATGTGAAATTTATAAGAATTGAAACATACTCTAATTCGGCAGTAGACTTAGCTATACAATCCTCCTTTTTATTTAACAAAGAAACCAATCTTTTCCCAAGAAAGAATGCACCACACTTTTACTCTTTCTGTCATCAATATTTCCTACCCAATCAGCATCAGTATATGCATCCAAATAAAAATCATCAGATTTATTATACCATAAGTCATAATCCAATGTTCCTTTCAGATATCTAAATATTCTTTTCATAGTGACAAGGTATGTCTCTTTACGATCTACTTGATATCTTGCCACAAATACAATTGCATTAGTAATATCTGGTCTATTGTGAGTAAGATATTGTAAGCCTCCAATCATAGATCTATACTTTGTTTGAAAAACACCGAGATTGGTCATTAGCACTAATCTTGTGACCAGTATCCATGGGTGTTCACACAGGTTTACAATATTCAATTCCAAACTTTTTCTGCATTTCTTTAAGATACTTTATCTCATAAATAACAATATCATTCTTGTTTTGATTGATTTTCAGTCCAAAGAAAATTTTCATCTCACCAATTATTGACATCTCAAATTTATTTTCCATCTCCTTATAAAATTTTTTACTCATTACATCATTTCCTTCAAAAATGATGTCATCAACAAAAACTTCAACTATTAGAATTCCATATTCACTAGTTCTTAAGTATAAATTATTGTTTGTATTACCTTTTCTAAAACCAAGATGAAGTAGTTACCTATCGAATCTTGCATACCATGCTCTAAGTGCTTATTTCAGTCCATACAAAGCCTTCTTCAACTTGAAAACCATATCCTCATCTTCTGTGAGAGGAAATCCACCAGGTTGTTCAATATATACTTCTTCTTCTAGATCTCCATTTAGAAATTCAGATTTCACATCCATCTGATATAATTTGAAGTCTTTGTGTGCAGCATAAGGAAGAAATAATCTTATAGCCTCAAGCCTAGCAATAGGAGAAAATGTTTCTTCAAATTCTATACCTTCTTGTTGTGAGTAGCCTTTACAAACCTGTCCTTCTTTATTTCTTACAACCAATCCTTCTGCATACATCTTGTTTCTGAAAAACCACTTAGTTCCTATAAAAATCTTGTCTTTAGGTCTAGGAACCAATTCCCAAGTGTTATTTTTCTTTATCTTTTTTAGTTCTTCCGATATAGCCTTAGTCCAAGATTCATTTCTACATGCCTCATCAGTAGATTTTGGTTGAACTTGAGAAATCAAACAAATTCCATCTCTTAATCTTGATCTAAGCACCATGCCTTTATTTTCTTAGCCAATAATGTAATTTTTAGTATGGTTTTTCTTAACTTACCTCATAGTCTTAGGAATTTTAGTAGGATCATTCGATTCATCTTGACATACCTCACTCTCATGGTTAATCTCAAAAGGTTCTTCTTGATATGCAGTTGCCTCCTTGACCTCTATAGTCTGGTTACCGTCATATATTCTTTCATGAATCTAGAACTTTTCATCAATCCTCACATTAGCTCTTTCAATCATTTTCCTCAATCTCAGATTGAAACATTTGTAAGCTTTTCTCTTAGTGGAATAACCAATGAAGATTCCTTCATCACTTATAAAATCAAACTTTCTTATCTCATCATCTCTTTTGATATAACACTTACTACCAAATATTCTAAAATATTTCACAAGAGTATCATTGAACCATAATTCATAAGGAGTCTTACTTGTATCTTCTCTGATTTGAATTTTTTTCAAAGTATAAACAACATTACCAATAGCTTCTCTCCAATGAACATGTGATACATTTTCTTCTAGGATCATGGTTCTTGCAACATCTAATATTTTTCTATTTCTTCGCTTTTCTATCCCATTCTATTATGGTGTCCTAGGAGTAGATGTTTGCCTATATATGTCATTCTCTTCATAGAAGGTATTGAACAAATATAAAGTAAACTCTCCGCCTCTATCTGAAATCAAACATTTTATCTTAAAACCTGATTCATTCTCAACTTTTTCTTTGAATATCTTTAATTTTTTAAAATTCTCATATTTCTCTCTCAGATATGTAACCCACATCATCCTAGAAAATTCATCAAAAAAATTTATAAAATGCCTTTCACCTTAGTAAGACCTCATTCTTCTAGGACCACACAGATCTATATGCACTAGATCCAACTTCCATTTTGTTGAGTAATATTTTCTCTTAAAACCGCTTCTAGTCTATTTCCTCATTGCACATTCTCTACACATGTTGTTAGATGGTTTCACAATCTTTGGTAGATCTGTAACAATATTATTCATACTTACCTTCACAATATTATCAAAATTCACATGACAAAATCTTATGTGCCATAACCAACTATCATCAACCTTCGCAAAAAAGAAAGAAGCCTCATATGTATTCAATTCAAATACATTACCTCTCGACTTGGTACCAGATGTGTTTAGTTCTCCTGACTTACTTCTGATAGAGAATTTCCCATTAATAACTTTCAATTGATAACGTTTGTCCACTAGGTGTCCAACACTTAACAAATTTTTCTTAAGTCCATCAATAAGTAACGCATCATCAGTATTAGTCTTTCTATCCAAAGAAATAGATCCAACTCAAATGATAAGATTAGGATTATTGTCACTAGATCTCACAACACCACCATCATACTTGGTTAGCTTAAAAAATTTATTTCTATCTCTAGTCATATGGTGTGAACAACCACTGTCTATGACCCATTCAGATTTTTTTTCAGCACGTAACACTAGGGCTCTCTCTTCATGAATAGGTTCATCATGTATGATAGCAATAAATCCAATCTCATCATAATCAATAGCATCATCATCAGAAACACCTTAACTAGCATAGTAACATTCCTTATCCTTGGAGTACTTAGGCTTATAAAACTTTGATTTATGCTTAGGAACCCTTCTCAAATTACGTGAGATGTGACAAGGTCAGTTCTCAAATTACCTCGAGTGTCTGATATGGGGCCATCCAGGGTGTAAGAGAAATCTTACTTCACCCATTAATATTGTCTAGTTTTCAATAAGGGCTATATTGGGACATGGTTACTATTTTTGGAAAGTTTACTATTTTTAGTAAGTTGTTCATTTGAGCATATATTGCTCCATTTTCTTCCCTAGAGGCTCATTTTGGATATATTAGCTTGCCAGTAAAGTTTCATGGCAAGATCAAGTCTGGTTTTGAAGATATTGTTTTTTTTGTTTTGGCGGGGTGGTAGAAAAACTTTGAAATCAATTTTAAAGGCATTGGAGGCTTGGAAATGGGGTCAAAATTTGATAAAATTGTTCTTTGCAATATTAGGGTTGTAGAGTGCTTTGTAGGATTTCTGAAATGGGGTTATAATAGGCAATAGACTCAACAGTTCACAATTTATGGATTTTAGAAGTTGGACCATTAGGACTCTACTTTCAATGTGAGAGAGAGAGAGAGAGAGAGAGAGAGAGAGAGAGAGAGAGAGAGAGAGAGCCATTGGGCACCAAAATGGGAAAATTTCACTTTACACAATATTCTAAGGCGGTTAATTGTGCTACTTAAATAGGGATTAAAGGAGATTTTATAGTTCAATTTCAGAAGGATAGATTGTGGCTCTGTCTTCTAGATTATTTTAATGAAAATTCCCATGTGGCTATAACATGCCATTTTTTTAATATTGTAATTTCATTTCATTGAAAATAATAGAAAGCAAGTGTTTATGTTCTTGCAATATTTTTCTATTTCCCTATTGTGTTGTGTGTGTTTGGTTGAATAAGGGGAGTACCCTTCATCACACACACATATATGTATATGTTTGTACATATATGTACACACATGCACTACATGTACATGTATGTATATCTACATATTTTGTGTGTGTACACAAACACACACATATATACATTTGTCTGTGTATAAATAATTTAAAACGTAAAATTTAGGAAGATGAAAATAATTTTAATGTTTCAAATTTATAATTATAATTTCTACTCATTTACCTATTCAATCATATTTTCTTTAAAATATTTTACATATTATTTGTATTTAGATTTTATTTGTATTTGTTCAAGAGAATTGTATGTGGAATTTTCTCAAAAAATGATGCAACAGGAAGAAAGAGGAAGGGGGAGAAGTGAATAAATAGAAGCCTTCCATAATGCAAGATGCAAGAATGATTGTAAATGTAGATAAGTATGCAAATGCAAGACTTGGGGATTCAATTGTGTTAAATTGTCGAGAGCACATCTAGTTTTGATATTGCAAAAGGAGGTATGCATCATGTGTTAGAATACATAAATGATAGGATTCCTTTGCGTGGACTAGATGCACAAACAAAGTACACCGCAAAAGACACATGTATCTGTAGGCACCGGTCATGATGCACCAAGGTATAGTAGATTGAGGTGGTGATGAGTAGGTTTTAAATAACACAAAAATATAAAATCAACAACAAGGACTCATGGCCAAGTAGTCATTTAGTCCAAAGGTCTTGCCATAAACAAGATTACATGATGAAGGATTGATAAGCTGACGCCGAAAGGATGCATCCAAATGGGAAAAGATAGGATTTTGTGTTTGATCAAGATATCTGTTGGCAAAAGCTGTGAAAAGGATGACGAGCAAGGAGAGTTGGTCTCAAAAATGATTTGGCGAAAACAAATGTTATTGCAGTCACGGGATTCAAATGTCAAGGAAAAAAGAAAAAAATGCAGCGATGCGGAAGGAATGAATAAGGTAGGAAAAGTTTACTGCAATTTTTGAGGAATATTTTAATTTTTAGGATTTTTGCGTTTTTAAATTTTTTTGGAATTTTTGCGCATTTTGAGTTGTACAATAGGATTAAGAATACAAGAATATACATGTGGGAGAAGAAAGCGGTGGAAAAATAAAATGAAATAGTTTTCTGTGGAAAACATGGGCTATAAGAGGGACTGGGGGAAAATTAGGTCATTTGTGAATAGATCCTGAAGAAGAAAAGAGCTCTGGAGAGAAAAATGACTGAGAAGAGGTTGAAGGGCATATGGGCGAGTGCATGAGGATCCATGGACAACCTGCAGAGTGGTCGGTGCCAGTGAGCAGCAAGACCTTAGCCTTACATTTATTGTTGTGAAAGTTTTTAATGTTTTTTGGAAGGGGTAGGTGCATTAATTAGGGGGGAAAAGGGGCTCGAACTAGAGATATCAATTTTGGAATCGACGTCCGCACAGATGCTGGATCCATGGACTCACATCTGTGTAGAGGGCTATTCCAAACTAGTATCTATGAAGATGCCACACCGAGATCTATTTCTTTATATATGGGGTTAGGAAATAGGGAGCTCGGGGATACCAATGTAGGAATCAACATCTCTGCCCAAACCAGTGTCTCCACCAAAAGTGAAAATGCCAGGGGAGGGGGAAAACAAAAAGATCTGGCTGGAGATGGGGCTGAGTTGGTAAAAGACCTAGGGTAATGATGCCCCAATGCAGGAGGGGTTAGGATAGAATCAAAATAAACTGACATGATTTGGAGTGTTGGATCTTGCAGGAGCAGTATCCACCACTAGATTTGAGTGAGCACTCATCGCCCACCATGGAGGTGCAGGACCAAATGATGGAGATTGAGTGGTGATTGATCTCAGCAGTCAGATTAGATTATGTTCCCTGATAGCCTCGGCTACAGGTGTATAATGTCATGATGAAAACCCTAGTGGAGAGATGGCATAGTGATATGACTACCTTCCACCTGCCTACTAGAGAGGCGACTATCACCCCGGATAACATCTGGAGGATTCTGAAGGTACCGATACGGGGACCTATGCCCTAGTATCATGTGGAGGATAGCAAGCACTATATATAGATGGCCTTTAGGGGACCAATGGGGAGGATACCTCATGACAGAACATGGATTTTGTGGTGGCCAGTGGTGGATAGGAGACTGAGGAGGATAGAATTTCTTTTGTCCAATTTGATTGGAGTGAGGACGTTGGCTGATCTATTGGGACATGGGTTTGGGATGGGGTTGTCTAGGGTTATGGCTGAGATGTTGGAGCATGGGACTACATACGGTTGGGGGTATATCATGCTAGGAGAGTTATACAATGATTTACACATGTCTGTGTACCACAAAGTGTGCAACATGGAGAAAGGGGGTGATGTTATTGTTAGTTCTAGCCTAGAAGCATATTTATGTGCTCTGACCATTGAGACTATGAGAGGCTGACTAGCCAAGGGAGCCCTACGCATATAGGTATCAGATACCATTGAGATATTCATCAGTGGGGCGGACTAGGTACTGGAGGAGGTTGATAGATGAGATCCACTTTTTCTGTTTGACACCATATAGGGCTTGCGAGATATGAGGATCTACGGACTGGCATATGGGGGTATAGGATGGGCGAGGGGACTTTTTATACCTCACATTTGTCTAGATAGATTGTTTATCTTCTATGGAGGACTATCCACAGGATAGAGAGGTATAGACCCTCTCAAGTTATGAGACAGTTTGGATTGTTGCAAGGGGTGGTGGCAGAGGATCTCTTACACCCTCATGTCACTAGGGAGGTAGGGGTTTGGGATAGGTATATAGATTCCCTCATAGTGAGGAACACCTAGAGGACACTAACATGGATAGAATAGGTAGCTAGGCTTGATGTTATTGATATAGGGACTAATACAGAGTATGTATCCTAGTGGGCCACACTTGTACCACTATGATTGATAGATCTAGGATAGGTGGGATAGGTGGTTGTCCATGAACAACCCCCAAGAGATTTAGATATTGATGACAAGAAAACACTAGGGGATTCCCCGAAGAGATCATCAGCTAGGAGGAGACAGAGGAGGGAAACTCAAACAAGGAGGATACAGGTATGTGTGTGCATTGACGCACATGTACATGACCCATAGGTGCCAGTACAGGCACCAGGATAGGGACAAAGATAGGTGTAGGGGCTACCAGCATAAGTACCACATCAAGTACCATTAGGGCCACCACCACAAGTAGTAGGGCCCACACATGTATCATATGATTCCCTTGATGCAGAGGTGAGGGAGATTCAAGGACTTCTAAAGACATAGTGGTAGAAGTATGCCGCTATACAGGCAGAGAGAGATACCCTACAGCCAGAGGAAGTGAGAATACATGGATTGTTTGACATAGAGAGGGTTAGTGAAGACAACCTTCAGGTAGCCTTAGATTCCTTACAAATGAGAGTGGATTCTGGTGAGTTTTCTATAGAGGCTAAAAAGAGAAATGATGAGGGTACACTCAAGAGAGTTAGCCACCATGACAGAGAACATGGTCACACTGATAGACCAAGTTCAGCAGGCGATAGGCCAGAGAGGGAATATCACAGCTCAGAGAGATGAGGCAAGAAGATGGGCTGAGACTTACAAGATAGAGCGGAAAATATCCTGAGAGGTGGTTAGAATAGAAGGGATGACACAATTTTTTATAGAGGCATTTTCCATGCATAGGGATGCAACTAGAGAAGATAGGGAGGCCACTTTATAGATGGACCTATACTATGATGTTGTGTAAGAAGGGGAGGTGACTGCCTGCTTATAGAGAGTGGACCCATACTCAGAACATAAGGAGGGCTTCCCAGGGATTAGTGGGGATGCCACTACATCCACCTAGACATGGAGGAGGTGAGTGACCATCATAGCCACCTACATGAGTTATTAGAGGATCATGACACATTTTTGTAGTTTTTGAGATGAGATGTATATGTACACCAACACCTAGGTGCATTTGGATGTATTTATTTATGATAGACTTATGTACTATGGTTATGGACTCTTATATATGATGATGGACTTTATGATATTGTGTTAAGTTTTATGTTTTATGATTCACTTATGATATGCTTATATGAGTACTGACACTTATGCTGCAGGATGTGATGATGCATACTGACATGCGATGATGTATGATTTATATGCTATGTTGTGTTTATGCAGGATGTGATGATTTTATTTTTTTGTATTTTTCATATGCATATGATGTAATGAATTAAATTTAATTGATGAACTTAATGATTAATGAATGCAACTTAACAAATATGTAATGAGATACAATGAATAAATGCAAAAATATTGTAAGAATGACATAATGACTTAATAAATGTAATGAACCTAATGATAATGCAAAGATGATATAAAATATGAAAATACAAGGATGATAAGTACAACAAAATGTGATGGATGCAATGTACTTGGCGAGACTCATATTTTTTATGTGTGTCATTTTCGATTGATGAACCCAATAGGTGAACTATAAAAGGACTAGGAAAAGGATGATTAGTTTGGAGAAGTTAGCGCGGTGGAATCTCATAAATTTATTGCCATGGTAAGTGGATAAGACAAGATGTGGATGTACAAGGGAGAAACAAAGTGGCTATACACAAGTGATATGTACAAAAATATTTTGAGGACAAGATAGGATTGATCGTGCTACTAATGCATGCGATAGGTTTGAACACCCAAGGAATATGGGTTTGGGAATGGAATGGAGTCAAAGGATGGATGGATGGATGAAGGGATGAGAGTTTGATAGATAATAATGTGGTCCAATATGTGTGACACCCATTTACCAAGTTTTCATCATACCTACTTACCCATGGCATGCAATTGCCAAATTTTTACCATTGCATGATTTATTTCTCTTTACTTATTTTTTTTTATTCTTTTATTTTGCCTAAGTGCCTGTTTGCCAGGTTTTCACTGTGACAACCATTTTTCAACTTCTTTTTCTTCTTTTTAGGTTTTTTAAGGACTTTTTATATTTTTTATGGATTTTTTTAGAGATTGGGGTATACTCTCAGTCCTCTGGCATATAAGCGCCCGAGATGAATGATATTGATGGGATCATTCAAAGGATCACCTTGAGGAGTTGATAGTTGATGTCCTAGAACCAAAAAATGTAGTGATGGCATAAGCGCCCTTCCAGGTGACTACAAAGTTTCCCTTCTTTTCTTGATTTGTGTCTACCTTTTGATTTTATTTGAAGACTAGATCTCCTACCTAGAACTATTGTGGGGGAATCTTTTTGTTGTAACTTCTCTAAAGGAAATTCTGATATAAAAATAGGTGGTCATGTCCTTTTTGGCATTTCTCATCTAACATATCCAATTGTGTAATGCATTATACATGATAGTCTTCATCTGTGATCAAGTCCTTGAGTGATACACGCAATGATGGTAGTTCAACCTCAATTGGTAGGACAACTTTAGCACCATAGACAAGGGATTACACAGTGGTGCATGTGGGAGTGCAGTACAAAGTACGATATGCCCAGAGGGCAGTGTTAGCACTTTTTCTTTCAACACTTACCTAATGATGATAGTATACCTTGTATACTCGAATGCAACCTCTTTTAGGCAAGAGAAAGGCTAATTGCTAAGGATTGGATAATATCCTTCTTCATTTTTGAGCTCGACAGACTCAGGTAGGTATTACCATTTTAATATTACTAATACTTTAGCCTATGTATTTGGTGGATTATTTCATTTACTCGTTATGTACCTAAAACCTCATTGTAACAACTTATAGAATACTTTAGAGATTGCAATGATTGATATGAAACAAAGTATTATAATCCAGACTATAGTTTTGATAACATGAACCAATGAGACAAGGACTTCCATCCTTCTTCCTTTTGTTTTTAGGAGGGATAACCCAATGATTCACTCTCTAAGGAATCAACAAAATGGACAATATCTTGCTGATATAATTCCTTAATGAGTTCAGCTTATTTGTTTTAGTAATAGATGTGTTTTAATTGAAATAATTTTGAATAGTTTTGAAAACTTGGATGATGATAGATTATCAGACCAAGACCTAGATCAGTGCCTATCCTTTGGGTTATAGAGTCAAAAAGCTTAATGTCTCAAAAAAACAAAATACTCTAAGCTGCCTTACAACCTACATGCAATTCAGATAAGTTGCCTTACAAATTATCTAGTTTCCTCTAAAATACTGTATCAAATCTTTAAATACTGATATGCTACCCAAAAACACTCACAAAACTTAGTTCTTTACATGAAAGAAACTTGTAAGTAATTAGATAGTTACCTTGTAACCAAAATGCTTCAGACTGCCTTACAACCTTAAGCATTAAAAAGCATACACAGAAAATAAAGAGACAATAATAGAGAAGAGTAAAATTGCACCGTATTTTATTGATGTAATCCTTCTTTCATACATGAAAAAGCTTTGAAGCTTGAAAACACAGACACAAATTTAGAAAGACTGATTTTAC
>MU224332.1:546927-566014 GCA_018584345.1 Thuja plicata | reverse complement strand
TCTGACTACCAACCATATTCTCCTAGATGTTCACCACTTGGGGCTTTTGATCCTTTGGGCATAGGCTCCACATTGCAAAAGCTTGAGACTTTGGGCTATACCCAAATCCCTTGATTACATCTCCCATATGAACTTCACTAGCCACTTTGAGATCTAGCTATTTTCTTATCTAGTCAATTATGAAGGAAGATGCCAAATCCCATCCCTCAGCCAATAATATACCACTGCCTAGCACCAATTTCCTGGCCTCCTCAGGTGAAATGTCCTCACTTTTAGGATCATAAGACTGCAGAGCCACTAAAGCCTCATTTTTTATTGTCTCACCATCAATTGTCAATTGAGATCTTATCTGATCCTTCTTATACCATCTTAGGAAGTCTTTAAACTCCTCAGTTTTGACAAAGTTGTCATCATTCAAAAATTGTTGTTGATGTATCAATCTTTCATCAACATAGGCCTTAAGAGGAAATTCAACCTTCTCCTCCAAATCAGGCTATTGCTTCTTTCCTTCCCTAATCAATTTACTTAGGTTATGATCATATAACCTATTCCCAGGCACTAGGGCTTTAGCCTTATCCCTTTTCTTATCTTGTCCCTCAACTGAAGGTTGACCTATTTCTACTTTCTACCTCTTAGCAGTAGGCTCTTCTATGTCATCAGGTTGTGTCACCACTATCAAATCAATAATGTGGCCCTCTGTTCCATGCAGTTGTGGAACTTTAGCAATATTTTGCTATGGTGGAACATATCTAGTCGGACGTGCATAATCACTGTCACTACTACTATCATATTCAGACTCTGAGTGATCTGGCCCTTGGGCACCTTTCTTGTCAAGAACAGTCTCAAGCTATTCAGTAAGCACATAATAATTGTCTATCATGGCCTTAATCTTATCAAAATATGGGAGATTAGGGTAAAAACCCCCAAAAGCCATCCCATTTCTCTTGATTTGTCTTTCAAGATTTAATAGCTCTTGAATCCTCATTCTTCTTGTCTGAATGTCATCTTCATCCAAAATGTTCCTTGTTGCATCTTCCTCTATGCATTCACAATGGACATTGGTATTGGGGATTGTAGGAGTATACAATTTTCTCACCCCTGCCATGAAGCCTTCCGAGTCAATATATCTATAAGGAGCTGCCCCCCTTTTTCACCCTTCCAACCACTGTCCCACTACATCAATAGCACCTTTACCAATTGTAAAATTAAAAATTCTGAACTGCCTAGGGGTCAAAGTCCCCTTCTTGTGTGGTGCAAAATGCTCATTGTCTATTAACAATAGCTGCCATATAAACTCCATTGCAAGAGTGGTACATAGTAAGGTAAGAGATGAGGTGGGTGAATACACCCATATAACCTGATGATAGTATAATTTTCTTCCAAGAAGAAATCACCCCAATTATGTTTTCCCTCCCACTTATCAATTTAGTCACATGGCCTTAGCAGTTGCATAATCTTTAGTGGGACCCTTGTCCCGCTGATGCCTAGACTTTGTATTATTGGATATACAATCCAATTCTAGAAAGCACAATAATCACAGTCCTTAGATGTGTAATTCCAAACCCTCACCCAAAATTGGATAGGATTAGGTCCTTCCTGGTAAAACCTCTGAGGGGCCAAATTATCCACATCCATGATCACAAAATTGAAATATAACAAAACATGCATAAGAATGGAATAATGGAAAAACTTGGGCTCCTTTTCCTTAGGTTCCTTCAACTTCTTCTGAGTTGCAATGAAACCCTCATGCATCTGATCAATGATATGCTATATGTAATCATAACTAGTGCTAGAATGCACCTCCTGTAGATCCAGCACCATCATCAAAATGCCAGCATTGATCTTCTCTATTTCCCCATCTATCCCTAGCACTCTACATAGGGCATAGGTGATATAATTAATGTAGAAGTGTAAATCCTTATAGTAATATGGGCTTGTCCAAGACATAGGATCTAAATACTTTCTCACCTCCTTCAACATATGTTTATGCAACCATCCTCTAGCAATACCAGGCTTTAAATTATATCTTTGTTCCTGCTTTGTCATGTCAATTCTGGTAGACATAGTGCTATATAAGCCAAAAGCTTGCATGAATGAATTTCTGTTAAGGATCACCAGGGTGGTGCCATCATTCCTTTTAATTGTTTTGGACAATACATCATAATGGATTGAAAGATTTAGGAACAAGTCTACATCTATGTAGACATCAGGAATAATTAATCTAGCTAAACCACAAGTCCAAGGGTTTGACACTGGGATAGCTTTATCAGAATTCTTGTAAAAGAAAGTAAAAAGTGAAAAACCTATTGTTCCTGGAGTGTCAGCATCTTGTATATCATGATAATCATCTATGATCACATTGGTATTTTCTCTTTTGTTCTGAGTTGAACCAGGAAGCAATCTGAGGAATTCATCAGAATAATTTGGTTTTCCCTTTGCCTCCTCTTCTACCTTTTCACTTCCACCACTGGTCAAAGCTACACTGACCACTTTGCTCATGTTTACCGTGCTTGAATCTCCTCTTCTTTACCAATACTAAAACAAATCTATCTCTGAGATTCACTTACTCCCCTGTGCATAATTCTTAGGAAATAATGAGTTTTAAGCAACAGAAAACCCTGCAAATCTCTGATTTTTCTCTCTTTTAGAATACTTAGCTCTTCTCATTTTGAAATTCTGAAAGTAAGATGAATGAAAATAAATACACAATCAGCCCCTTATATTATCCGTTCAAAGTACATGGCTCATAATTTGGAAAACATCAATTCTGTCTTTAATTCAACATATTGCAAAATTGATTGAAAACCTAGTCATAGTTCCATGAGCGTGACAGGAAATCAAATTCATAAAATTGAATCCTTGGAAAAACCTTACATAATTCAAATGAGATGGCATGTCTTCTTGCGATTGGCTCACTGTCATACATCTTAGCTACCCCTTTTTGCACATTAATCAAAATCTAAGCCTGTCATTAGATGATGAGTGACTCACATTGTCATATTAGATGTTGCCGCCTTTTCTTAATATTTGGTATCAGGCGACCATGTGATTGCATACAATTTCTCTATCACTGACCCTAGTCCTTAACCCATGATTTTTCTAGAGACTCATTGACTATACAACTTTCCTTACCTTTGTTAACCAAATTTATCATCTGGCGATCACGCGGCAATGAAGAAATCAAAGTCACCAATGGTTAGCACTAACTCACATCCTTTTCGGAGACTATGCGACTAACTGTCACTTTTAGCTTTCACGGTTGTCTCCTAGTCACTAAATTTTTTATTTCCTTTGCAAGACCCTACGACTACCCTTAGTCACCCGGTCGCAAAATACAAATGTTAAGTGTTAAAACCTTTTGAGACACTGCGATAGGTATTATGCCCTTTACTTTATCCGATGACTTCGCGACATACCCTTAGCTCTAAGTTGCGAGTACTTTTCCTTTTGGACTCTCTTATTCTCAGACTTTACGACCACCGTAGAATTTTTTAATCACCTCATCTGATGGCTCCCGCCAAATCACCAAGTAATCCATTATACCCTTAAAATCTTCAAAGAATTTGTGACAAACAGAAGCCCTTAATTTAGTCTTGTAGTCGCTGAATAAATTCTTACCTTTTGGCTATCATGCAATAAGTTTTTGAAACCCACTTACCTTCTGACACATGTCTCATTGATCATTTATTTCTACATCAAATAATGGAAAGCTGAGTCATCTCCTTAATCTGGCGACAACCTGACTGTGCTTTTACCTCAAATCGCATATGGTTAGTCACAAAGTCTCGGCAACTTTCACTTTACTGGCATCCTTTCTAGAGACCATGCGACTAAATCTTTGCACAACTTATTTAACCTCAGACCCATCTAGTGATTATGCAACATAAAGAGATTGTGATGTCTTGTGACAAACCCTTAGCTACTGATAATTTCCTACGACATCATGACCTATCTGTGGGTCCCTTCATATACTGCTGACCTGTTCACTAGTCCCATGACTACGTGATACAAACTAAATCTCAAAGTCTAGAAATGCCAAAGGAATATTCTAATTTTGAATGAGACTACGTGACACAAGCTAATCACTAAGTCTAGAAGAAAAATAGAATATGCCATTCAAGTTATGCGACTAGGCGATCAGAATGTAACACATGACTTAAGTGAATTAAAAAGTAATAGCAAAACATAAGTGAAAAACACGTTAGGGTTTCTTTTCAATACGGAACACCAAACAAGACCTAGGGTTTCAAGGTTTTTGCACATTCTCATAGATTCAAACTTGAAAACCTGAAAACTTTAACAAGGAAAAGGTATAAGAACTGAGAGACTTCTTCTTTAAACATGAAATCAGAGAGAGAAGACCACAAAATTTAGGGAAACTAGCCAAAACTGGGAATACAACCAACAGGCGGGCTTAATTTAGAGGTGCCAATCATGATGAGTATCATTGACAAATTTCTTAAGGATATTGAGAATGATTTTATTGGTTGCATAAGATTGGTCATTACCTTAAGTAAAATATGGGCTAGAGTAGCAATGATGGATATGGAAGTGATCACACAAATCTTCCAAATGTTATTTTTCAAATGGTGTTCCGTGATCTATGAAGATGGTGGAAGGGATGCCGATGTAGAAGATGATGCGATAAAGGATGAACTTTGAAATCTGGACACTTGTGGCAAGCGTGAGTGGAATTGCTTCAACCCACTTTGTAAAATACTTTGTTGTTGTGATTATATATTTTCTTCCTTTAAAAGAGAGGTGAGTGATCTTACCAACGAGGTCTAAACCCCAATAAGAGAAAGGCCAAGGAGGTGCAATAGGACATAGATCCTATGTAGGAGAATGAATCAAATTGGCATGTTGTTGACATGGTAAACATCTCTTGACAAACTCACAACCATCATGTTCCATTTTTTAGTAATAACTAGGGGGGGGGGGGGGGTGAATCAGTGGCCTCAAAAATTGATCCTTAAATCAACCCTTTAAACTTATAACCACAAATTATATCTCAAGTTATCTTCTTCCCTACAAGATGAATGCCATGAAATACTTATATAAATTTACTACTTGTCAGATTTCTCCAACAAACCTTCTTCTGTATGTTTACCAATAAGCAATCATCTATTTACCGAAATACAGTAAATATGCATAGTATACTGATCAATATAGAATTAACTATGTAAGGTACAAAATAGTAAAGAAATGAATCATACACACATAACACATGGATTTTTAACGTGGAAACCCTATTAAGGGAAAAACCACTGGGATTGGTACCCTAAATTTTCACTCTTATGAAGTGAACCTTGTTAAGAGCCAACCCTATTAAAGGTTACAAACACACTGTTAGGTGTGACTTTGTTAGAGGATTTAGAAATAGTTTTTCAACTAGTATCTGGTATCTAATGCTACCATCCTTGATGCAACTCTCTTGGCCTATCAATAGGTATCAGGCATATCCAATGCTACTTTTGTGATTAAACTTTTTGATACTCATTGGGATGTATCCCAATTGAAAAGGACTTTTAAGTCCTCCTCGGTTGAGAGGCTTATATGCTTCAATGGTTAAACTAAAACACTAATGATCTATTCATACATACAACTCAATTGCATATTTTTAGATCTATTGTAGGTCCATTACTTCATTGATCAATATAATCAAATATATACCTTTTCTCCACACTTGTTCTTCTCTGTGATGCTTGTATAAATATTCATCAGTGTCTGCAGAATCTATCTCTTCCTTTAGCTTGTTGATCAGGACTGAAATGAAGACTTTCTTCTCCTTCAGATTTCCTTTAGCATCTTTCCTCTTCTCTTTTTCACCCCACACACAAAATTCGTAATGAATTGAGTTTGTCTCTTATAGACATGATTTCCTCTTTTGTTGGCTTTCTTGATCTTGGCGTGTTCAACAATCTTTGCCAATAGATTTAAAGAAAATCTCCATTCTGATCTTGTATATATCTTCTTGCCAACTGGAAAGAAGCTTTAAATCAATTACTTATCTTCAGCTTTATCTGGATGATTAAAACAATGATAAGTATGTGTTAACTCTATATTTAACATCTTTACAGCTAAGCATTTTTGTCATTTTCTGAACTCTCTATTCTGTTGGTCAATACTTTAGTTAGTCATCGGTGATAACTAACTATTCTGTTAGTGTGACTTCAGTTATCATCAAGATGTCCATCCTTGTCTTCTCCATCGGGCAACACTAAAATTTTGTCCATTAGGTTACTCTGTGCTTTTCTCGTCGGGCAACACTGTAACTCTGCTTGTCAATAATGTTGTGCATTTCCTCGTGGGGCAACATTGTGACTTTGTTCTTTTACTCTAACTGTCAAGTGCACTCTGTTAGTATATGTAGTCACTTAGTAAATACTTGACTTATATGCAATACTGATAGCATAGCCTTTGATTCATCGGTTCTTTGAATTTTTTTGTAGTATTACAATGACCATACAAATTATATCAAGTTCACATCAATGACAATACAATATATTAACTAATTTAATGCCTTGCATGATCATCAACTTAACATCTTCAAACATTCAATCAGTTACATGTCATTAATCTCTCCCTTTGGCATTGATGGCAACATACTACATTATCATACTATACTATTGCTAATACAATATGAAATATGTGGTTTCATCAATCTTTCCTAATGTAACTATTACAAATGTATGATTTTCATTAAGCTCAAATATCTTTGATTTGATTCTTGTAGCTTTATTTTTGTCTTCAATCCCTTCATTGGATGGATGTAGTATCTTTCTTTCTCTGATGTGATGTGTTCACCTTCTATGTCAAACTTCTCTCCCTTTGACTATTCTTGTCTTTTGATGTTTTCTCTCCCTTTGTATTTTCTCTCCCTTTCTGATTACTTCTCTTTTTTTGGATACTTTGATGGATAAACTGAGATGATAATGTATAAGCTCTCTCCCTTTATCAGTATGATAATGAGATATTTCTCCCCCTTTGACATTAATGCCAAGCATCTTATGTTTTCAAACAAGCTTTTATAGTTATGTCAAGTGGATTCTTTCTATCCATAATATATTATTTGAATTTCCAAATTCATCGGTAATACCTTTGTTTCTTGGAGTAGATAAATACCTTGTTATGTATTGATTTATCTTTGAAGTCCATCTCTCTTCTTGCATCAACATGAATGATATTCTGATAATATGCAGGCTGATGCAACTTTCTAGTCAACTTATTGACTAGTAGACAAGGGTCTAACCCCTAGTCTCTTTCTCAAGTATTCAAATGCATGCTTAGGTAGTGGCTTGGTGAAGATATCAGCTAATTGTTCCTTTGATTGCACATACTCAAGTATCACCTCCTTTGCCTGAACTTGTTCTCTTAAATAATGATACTTGATGGCAATATGCTTTGTTTTAGCATGCATGAACAGATTCTTGGAAATGTTTATTGCACTTGTATTACCACAATAGATAATTATTGATTCTAAATTTTCATATGCATACCTTCCAGTAACTATTTGATCCATGCAATATTTGAGCAGTTTGTAGCAGCAACAACATACTCTTCCTCTACAGTAGATTGTGAGATGCATCCTTTTTTCTTACTGATCCATGTGGCAATTCTATCACCCATGAAGAATGCTCCTCCATTTGTGCTCTTCCAGTCATCAAGATTTCTAGCCCAATCAGCATCGGTAAAGACTTTAAGTTCAAATTTGCCTTCTCTTCTATACCATAAGCCATATTCCTCGGTATTATTTAGATGTCTTAGAATTATTTTCACAACAGTCATATGTGATTCCCTAGGATTAGAATAAAATATAGCAACTATTCCTACTGCATGTGCAATATCTGGTCTTATTTGTACAACATTCATGAGTTTTCCAATTGTTGATCTGTACAAAGTTTGATTGACCTCTAATGTCTTGTCCTCCTTTTTTAGCTTGCATCGAGTTTACATCAGTGTTCAAACTAGTTTGGACTCTTCCATCTTGAATATTTTAGTACTTCTTTGATGTACCTATATTGTGTAATGAAAATACCTTCTTATTGTTGCATGATCTGCAGACCAAGAAATAACTTGATCTCTCCAAACATAGACATCTCAAACTCTTTTCTCATTTCATTTGCAAATGATTTGCATAGCATATCATTGCCTCCAAATATGATGTCATCAACAAATATCTTAGCAATCAAAATGTTAGCATCAGTATCTTTCTTCAAGTAAGGATTATTGTTTTCACTAGTTCTTACAAATCCAATACTTATAAGATAGGAATGAAGTATTTCATACCAAGCTCAGGGTGCTTGTTTCAATCCATACAGGGATTTTTGAAGTCTACATACCATGCCCCTCCTGTCTGGATCAACAAACCCTTCTAGATGTTCAATGTATACCTTTTCTTCAAGTATTCCATTAAGGAATGCAGACTTGACATCCATTTGATATACCTTGATTCCTTTATATACATCATAAGAAAGTAATATTGTTACTCCTTCAAGCCTAGCAATGGGTGCAAAGGTTTCTCCATAGTCAATTCATTCTTCTTATGCATACCCCTTGCATACTAGTCTTGCTTTATTTCTTGTGACTTCTGAACCACCTCACAATAGGTGCTTAGTAATCATTCCCAAAGCCTCTCTTAAGAATAATGTATTCAATCTAAGGAGAACTTCTCCCACCTTGAGGTGCAATTAGTTTGTCAACCCAGGGACGTATACTTAAAATGGTACAACATAGTATGTGCACTAAGTTCCTTAAGGATCCATTCTACCTATGCTACATGAAAGTAAAATACATGAAAGGAATCTATAATAGGGCTGCAGGAAGGGAAACACACTTAGTCCTTATTAAAATGAATGCTACAACTTGCAAACTTCTACTTAAATCTATTCTTTCAACCTAGAGCATTCACTATAGCTATCCTTGCAGGTGCTGCAAGAACATTCACAAAGTACAATGTTGCAGGAAGAAACTGTAATCTTATATCTAGAATACTGGAAATGTAGAAAGTAAATCTATTCTACTTCTACTCTAATCCACCTACCAAGTGGGCCCCCTTAGTTGGCTTCTTCTAATCTATGAACACAAAATATGAACCAAGAGTTATTCATTATTTTTCAAAACTGATTACATGAGAATATGACATGAAACTAAAAATGAACTTGTTGTGCAAGATACAATTAGAACATTGTATTCCCTTCAAAAATCTAAACTTACAAATAAACAGTCTCCTCCCTATAAATAGAGGATTGACCTCTTTATTCCAAAATAGAAAAGGAACTAACTAACTAAAACCATGGAAAAGAAAGAGAATAGGAAGCACAACGGCCCACGATGTGCACAATGAAGTCTGGGTGATCAAGTCAACATGCTGATAATACGGAGGGAATATATGAGAGCTATATTTATGCATTTCTAAAATAGTGGCTCTTGATTTTTGGCAGCCATGTCTTCTGATGTCATGATAGCTTATCTGCACGAAGCTGGTCTTTACATCCTCCTTTAATATTGTAGACCACTCCTAGCGACTCCTACTTCTTGGAAAGATAAGTTAATATGCAAAAGATATTTATGCAAGCAGCTTATCAAATTAATCTAGATGTTAGAACACACATTCAGATTATTATATGAAATACGGCAACATATATATAATATTAGCATAATATGACATATTTATTTCACCCATGGCTTAATGGTTCTTTTTTGTACTTAACAAAAGTTCAACTGACTTAAAAGTTCACAACTATTCTGATAATACTTAAAAATAGAGTGCAAGGATTAATATAATAAAGACAGTAAAATAGGCTCATCAGCTTCTCCATTCTCATTCAGCTTATTCATGAATATCCATTTTGTACCGATGACATTCTTATCATTTGGTCTTGATACAAGTGTCCATGCATTGTATTTCTATATCTGTTCAATCTCTTGATTCATAGCACTTATCCATTCATCAATATCTAGTGCAGCATTGACAGATTTGGCCTCATAATCACAAATAAGACATCTTGTATTTAGAGACTTACTTCTAGTTCTCATACCAGCCTTTTTATCTCCTATGATCTAGTCCTGTGGATGGTTCCTTCTGACATATCTTGCAACTATAGGTTTAGGTCTTTGTCTATCATCTTGATCATCATTTTGTTATTCATTTTGTTCTCCATCAATTTGTGCATCATCTTGAGCAATATTTTGATTGTCGGCATTTGCAGCCTAATGCTCAGGTACAATGATCTATTGCTTGGGATCTCTATATTGTTTTTTGGGTAGAGTGTTAGGATCCTCATTGTAAGTGAATCGATTGTAGTCTTCTAGTTCTTTAGTGCTTTCCTTTTCATTCTTCTCTACAAATTCATCTATTTTTACATTTGCACTTTCAACAATTTTTTTAGAGTCTTTTTTTAGACATTTAAAAGCCTTGCTCTTGGTAGAATACCCTAAAAATATTCCTTCATCATGCTTGGAGTCAAGTTTTCCATTTCTATCATCTTTTAAGATATAACATTGACTGCCAAAAATTTTGAAATAACTCACATTGGGTGTGTATCCATAGCATAGCTCATATGGTGTCTTTCTTCAATTGTACTCTATTCAATGTGTAAACTGCAAACTGACAGCTTCACTCCAGAAGATTTGGATGATTCATTTCTCTATCATTAGTGTCCTTGCACAATCAACAATG
The DNA here is from genome assembly GCA_018584345.1 of Thuja plicata. NCBI lineage: Eukaryota > Viridiplantae > Streptophyta > Pinopsida > Cupressales > Cupressaceae > Thuja > Thuja plicata. The sequence continues at coordinate 555,333 of MU224332.1, read as the reverse complement.
GATCTGTTCCTTCTTTTAGCAATTCTATTATGTTGTGGTGTTCTTGGTCCAGAGACCCATCTTTTGATTCCATGCTCATTAAAAAATTTAGTTAATTCATCTGAAATAAATGCCCCTCCTCTATCTTACCTTAAGCATTTTAACTCTTTACCACTTTTCTTCTCAACCATTTCTTTGTACCATTTAAACATCTTAAATGCTTCTAATTTATCTTTTATAAACATGAATGTCATCATTCTAGAGTAATCATTGACAAAGAGAATCAAATTTCTATCTCCATAATAAATCTTTGTCCTTATAGGTCCACATAAATCAGTATGGACTAATTCTACAATTGCATCAGATGTATGGGTTTTGCTTTTAAAACTAGACTTTGTCATTTTACTTTTTTTACAATTCTCACACATGATGTTGTTTGGCTTGGTCATCATTGGTAAGCCTCTGACATTTCTCTTTTTGCTAATATTTATCATGTTGTCAAAATTCACATGACACAATATTTTGTGCCACAAATATATGTCTTCATTTGTAGCAATCAAACAAGTGGTGTCAGTATCATTTAGATAGAATAAGTTACCTTTTGTCTGCTCACTGGTACCATTTAGATTTCCTGATTTATTGAAGATCTTTGCCTTATTATTTTCAAATGCTACTCTGTGACCTAAATTATTTAACTAAGAAACACTCAATAGATTATAATTCAATCCATTCACCCAAAAATAATTTTCACATTTTATCTGGTTATTTAACATTATTGTTCCTCTACCTTCAACTGGACAAGGTGTGTCATTACCCATTCTTATTGAACCACTTTTATAGTATTCAAAAGTCTCAAAATTTTGCTTATCACCGGTCATATGGTGAGTGCAGCCACTATCTATGATCCAAACATCATTTTTACTAACCATAGATATGAGAGCTATTTGTACATACCTTTCTTCATCATCATCTGAATCATCCTTTATAGCTACAAACACCATCTCAATGTCTTCATCAGATTCAGTGTCAGTGTCATCCTCTTTACATTTTTCTAGGTAACTGGCCTTCTTTCCTTTGTCCTTGTAGTCTCAGGTATCTCTTCTTTATGATTATTGGTAGCTTCTATAATCACCTTTGTCAGACTTCTTTTCAAATGATCGTTCATTACTTCTATCATCTTTTCTTCGGTTAGTACATCTTGCAGCAAAGTATCCAATATATTTGCAATTAAAATGAATAAGTGGTAATTTACCTTTGCCTCTCTACATTCTTCTCACCATAAGTGCTTCAATTTCATCAATGTCATCTTCTTTACTTTTACTATCACTATCTTTCCTCATATTTTTTTTATGACTTGATTTACTTATTCTCACAGAAGATTTGAATGCAGACTCTATATTTGGTAAGACACTATTATCAAAGTTATTCATCTCAAATAAAATCAGTCTTCCAATGAAACTGTCTAGAGTAACATTGCTATTTTCTGCTGATCTCACTTCTTGAATGGAAGATACTCTAATAGCATAAGTAGGTAGTAAGGTTCTTAGAATTTTACTTACCATTGTATCTTCTTCTAGTATACCTCCAACTCCTTAGATAGCATTGACTACCTCTTTGATTCTTGTGTTGTATTGAGTGATGTTTTCACCTTCTTTAATTTTGATATCATAAAACTTTCCTCTAAGGCTTTCTGCCTTGGCTCTCAAAACATTTTTGTCACCGCCATGTACAAGCTTCAATTTGTCCCACATCTCCTTGCAGTTTTGCATTCTTTGGAATCTTCAAATTTAGCATCGGAGAGTGAGGATGAAAGTTCTATCATCATGTCATTGTGTTCATGCTTCTCTCTCATTTTTTCAACTATTGGTTCTCCTATGGGAAACACATATTCATTATCTAAGTATTGAGTAACATCATTACCAATACCTGATAAGTGGAGTCTTATTCTGCTCTGCCATGAAGCAAAATTATCTTTGTTCAACTTGGGCACATCTTGTCTGTTTCTCTTGTGATCTTTAGCTTAGTGCTTGAAACCTTCCTTTCTAAGCACACAAGATCTGATACTAATTATTAGTAATAAATGAGAGGGGGGGGTGAATCATTGGCCTCAAAAATTGATCCTTAATCAACCCTTTAAACTTATAACCAAAAATTATATCTCAAGTTATCTTCTATCCTACAAGATGAATGCCATGAAATACTTATATTAATTTACTACTTGTCAGATTGCTCTGTCAAACCTTCTTCTATATGTTTACTAATAAGAAATGATCTATTTACCGAAATATAGTAAATATGCAGAGTATTGATCAATCCAGAATTAACTATGTAAGATACAAAACAATAAAGAAATGAATCATACACACATAACACATGGTTTTTTAACATGGAAACCCTGTTAAGGGAAACACCACTGGGACTGGTACCCCAGATTTTCACTTCTGAAGTGAGCATTGTTAAGAGCCAACCTTGTTAAAGGTTACAAACACACTATTAGGTGTGATCTTATTAGATTATTTAGAAATAATTTGTCAACTAGTATCTGACATCTAATGCTACCATTTTGATCAAACTCTCTTGGCCTATCAAAAGGTATCAGACATATCCAATGCTACTTTTGTGATCAAAATTTTTGATACTCCTTGGGATGTATCTCAATTGAAAAATAATTTCAAGTCCTGCTCAGTTAAGAGGCTTATATGCTTCAAGGGTTAAACTGAAACACTAATGATCTGTTCATACATACAACTCAATTGCAGATTTTTAGATCTATTGTAGGTCCATTACTTCACTGATCAATATAATAAAATATAGACCTTTCTCCACACTTGTTTTTCTCTGTGATGCTTGTCTAATTGTTCGTCAGTGTTTACAGAATCTAGCTCTTCCTTTAGCTTGTTGATGAGGACTAAAATGAAGACTTTCTTCTCCTTCAGATTTCCTTTCGCATCTTTCCTCTTCTCTATTTCACCCCACACACACAATTCTTAATGAATTGAGTTTGTCTCTTATAGACATGATTTAATCTTTTCTTGGATTTCTTGATCTTGGTGTGTTCAACAATATTTTTCAATAGATTTAAAGAAAATATCCAGTCTAATCTCATAGAGATCTTCTTTCCAACTAGACAAAGTATCTTTAAATCAATTACTTATCTCTAGCTTTATCTAGATGATTAAAACAATGATAAGTATCTGTTAACACTATATTTAGCTTCTTGATAGCTAAGCATTTTTTTTATTTTCTGAACTCTTTGTTCTATCGGTAAACACTTCAGTTAGTCATCAGTGATAACTGACTATTCCATCGATGTGACTTTTGATGACATGTAACTGATCAAATTTTTGATAATGTTAAGTTGAAAGATAATGCAAGTCATTAAATGAGTTAATGGATTGTATTGTCATTGATGTCAACTTGATATCATCTATACGATCATGTACATAATGCCAAAGACTTCAGATAACCAAAGGAACCAAAGTTATGCTTTCAGCAATGCATAAAAGTCAAGTATTCACTAAGTGACAAACAACACTGATAGAGTGCACACCGATGGACAGAGCAAAGAAGAACATTCATAGTGATAGGCGATGATTAGAAGCATAGTGCTACCAAATGAAGCAAACTACAGAATGCCCAACAAGCAAATTCAGAAGGTTTCTTAATGACCAAAGATACAGAGTTGCCCGACGAGTAAAATTCCAATGATGCCGAATGGACAGAGATCACAAAGCTAACTGGAGTCTCACCGACGGATTAGTTAGTTGTCGCCGATGAATAACTACAATGGTGACCGACAGAACTAAGAGTTCATAAAATGACAAAATATCTACCTGCCAGAGCTAAAAATAGACTTAACTAGTTGTTTAATTTGTTTTATTTGACCAAAGATAAGTGATTGATTTAAATATGATTGATATAGCTGGAAAGAAGATATCTATGAGACAAATCAAGAGTTATGATTTAAATCTAATTGGATGGATTTTTATCACATCAAGAATTAAGAATCAAGAATCAATGAATATTATGTATATATAAGAGACAAACTTAATTCATTTATGAACGGGATTAAGGGGGGTGAATAAAAAGAGGATGCTAAAGAGAAACTGATGAAGAAAAAATTCATGTAGTGCTGATCAAACAAGCTAAAGGAAGAGCTAAGGAATTCTACAGACACCAACAAACAGTGAGGATAGCATCACATCGTAGAAAGTATGGAGCACAAGGATTGAATTGATACATTGGTCAAAGACATAATGTATTTAAATAGATCTAAAATCTGCAATTTAAAGTTGCAATATGAATAGGTCATAGTGTTTCAGTTTAACCATTGAAGCATCACGTCTCTTAACCAAGTAGGACTTAATAGTCTTTTATATATTGAGGTACATCTCAAGGAGTGCCAAAAAGGTTGATTCATGAAAGTAGCATTGGAATTTCTTGATACCTATTGACAGTCTAAGAAGGAGGCTGATTCAAGGATGGTAGCAATAGATTCTTGATACTAAGTGAAAATCTCTATGTATAAAATCCTCTAACAAGGTCACACTTAATAGTGTGTTTGTAACCTTTAGTAGGGTTGGCTCCTAACAGGGCTCATTTTAGAAGATTAAAAATTTGGGGTATCGGTCCCAGTGGTTTTTCCCTCAACATATTTTCCACATTAAAATTCATGTGTTATGTGTGTATGATTCATTTTTTTACTATCTTACATCTTACATAGCTAACTCTTAATTGATTGGTATACTCTTCTTATTTACTGAGTTTTGGTAAATAGCTATACTTCTTATCTATAATCAAGAAAGAATAAGGATTGACAGAGAAAACCGATAGACAGTTAATCATTATTAGTATTTCATGGCATGCATCTTGTAGGGACATAATAATCTAAGATTTATTGATTGGTGGTTAAGTTTGAAGGATAACTTTTTTAGGCCACTGATTCACCCTGCCCCCCCCCTCAGTTATTACTAAAAATTGGTATCGGAGCTTGTGTGATTAGAAAGGAAGGTTTAAATACCTAAGTCAAGATCACAATATGAATAGATGAGATGTGCCCAAGTTGAAGAAAGACAACTTTTCTTCATGGAAAAGAAGGATAAGACTCCACTTACCAGGTATTGGTAATGATATTACTCAATTCCTAGATACTTAATATGTGTTTCCCACATGAGTATTAATAGTAGATCAATTAAGAGAGAAGCACGAGCACAACTACATGGTCATAGAGCTTTCTTCCTCACTCTCTAATGCTGAATTTGAAGATGTCAAAGATTGCAAAACTGCAAAGAAGATGTGGGACAAATTGAAGCTTGTACATGGAGGTGATGCAACTGCTCTGAGAGCAAAGACTGAAAGCCTTAGAGGAAATTTTGATGATCTCATAATGAAAGAAGGAGAAAACATCACACAGTACAACACAATAATCAAAGAAGTAGTCAACACTATACGAGGAGTTGGAGGTACAATTGAAGAGGAGACAGTGGTAAGTAAAATCTTAAGAACCTTATTGCCTATATATGCTATTAGAGTTTTTGGCATTCAAGAAATGAGAGCAGTAGAAAACAATATCGTTACTCTTGATAGCTTAATTGGTAGACTAATTTCTTTTGAGATGAATAACTTTTATAATAATGTCTTACCAAACTTAGAGTCTGCATTTAAATCTTCTATGAGAATAAGCAAATCAAGTCATAGACACACATCTAGAAGAGATAGTGAAAGTGAAAGTGAAGAAGAAGATCTAGATGAAATAGAAGCACTTATGGCTAGAAGAATGTAGAGAGGCAAAGGTAAATACAAAGGCAAGTTACCATTTGTATGCCTTAATTGTAAAGAGATTGGACACTTTGCTGCAAGATGTCCAAATAGAAGATAAGATTGTAGAGTTAATGACAGATCTTTTGAGAAGAAATTTGATAGATGTGATAACAAAGATTATAGAAGTTACTGAAAATTAGAAAGAAGAGATACCTGAGACTACAAGGACAAAGTCAAGAAAGCCAGCTACCTAGCTACTTGCAAAGATGAAGATACTGACACTGAACCTAATGAAGACATCAAGATGGTGTTTGTGGCTGTGAAAGATGATTCAAATGAAGATGAAAGGTATGTAGAAACTGCACTCATATCTAAGTTTAGAAAGAATGACATCTAGATTATAGATAGTGGTTGCATTCACCACATGACCGGTGACAAAGAAAAGTTTAACACTTTTGAGTATTATAATGGTGGTATAGTAAGAATGGGTAATGATACACCTTGCCTAGTTGAAGGTAAAGGAACTATAATGTTTAATAACCTGATTAAATGTGAAAATGCTTATTGGGTAAAAGGATTGAATTATAATTCATTGAGTGTTTCTCAGCTGAATAATTTAGGTCACAGAGTAGCATTTGAGAATAAGAAGGCAAAGATCTTCAATGAATCAAGAAGATTGATTGGTATTAGTGATCAGACAAAAGGTAACTTATTCTATCTGAATGATACTAACATCACTTTCTTAATGAATAGAAACAAAGACATATGGTTGTGGCACAAAAGACTGTGTCATGTGAATTTTGACAACATGATGAAAATAAGTAGAAGGACAAATGTAAGAGGCTTATCGATGATGTCAAAGCCCGACAACATCATGTGCAAGAATTGTAAAAAAGGTAAGAATAAAAAGTCTAGTTTCAAAAGTAAAACCCATACATCTGATGATATTCTAGAATTATTCCATATTGATCTATGTGGACCAATGAGGACAAAGAGTTATTATGGAGATAGATACTTTATTCTCTTTGTTGATGATTACTCTAGGATGATGATAGTTATGTTTCTAAAAGATAAATCTGAAGCGTTCAAGATGTTTAAATGGTATAAAGATATGGTAGAAAAAAAAAGTGGTAAGGATTTGAAATACTTGAGATTAGATAGAGGAGGAGAGTTTATATCAAATTAATTCACTAATTTCTGCAATGAGTATTGTATAAAAAGATAGGTTTCTGCACAAAGAACACCACTGCAAAATGGGTTACTAAGAGAAGGAATAGATCCATAGTTGATTATACTAGAACAATGATGATAGAGAAAGTCATCACACAAATATTCTGAAGGGAAGCTGTCAGTACTATTGTCTACACATTAAACAGAGTACAATTGAACAAGGACACAAAGAAGACGCCCTATGAGCTATGGTATGGTTAAAAACCCAATGTAAGTTACTTAAAAATCCTTGGTAGTCAATGTTATGTCTTAAAGGATGATAAAAATGGAAAGCTTGATGCCAAGAGTGATGAAGGTATCTTTATAGGATATTCCACCAAAAGCAAGGCTTATAAATGTCTTATTAAGGCCTCTAACCAAATTGTTGAAAGTGAAAATGTAAAGATAGATGAATTTGTAGAAAAGAATGAGCTGGAAAGCACAAAAGAACTAGAGGACTACAAAAATTTTGTATACTGTGAAGAACCTAACACTTTGCCGAAGCAACATTTCTTAATTCCAAAGCAACAGAATGTTATAACTGACGGTCCGGCTACAAATACCGACGGTCAGGATAATTATCAAGATAATGTTCAAGGTGATGAAGAACAAAATGATGATCAAACTGATAGACAAAGAGTTGTACCTATACTTTCCAGATATGTAAGAAGGAACCATCCAGAGATCCAGATCATAGGAGATAAGAAAGTTGGTATAAGAACAAGAAGTAAGTCTCTAAACACAATTTGTTTAATTTGTGATTTTGAGACAAAATATGTGAATGTTGCACTTGATAATGAATAATGGATAAGTGCTATGAATGATGAGATTGAGCAGATTGAGAAGAACAAGACACGGTCACTTGTGCCAAGACCAGATGACAAGAATGTCATCGGTACTACATAGATATTAAGGAACAAACTAAATGAGAATAGAGAAGCCACAAGAAACAAAGCAAGACTAGTATGCACAAGGTATGCACAAGAGGAAGGTATTGACTATGGAGAGACCTGTGTTGGAGATTTGATTTTGTTCAGTTGATTGATTGTATGTTTGTCATTGATGACAACATATAATACACAGTAGTAATTCTCTATGTACTTATCAAAATGATGAAATGAAGACTTGCATGGTTAGATACATGTTGTTGATATGTTTATTATGTTATGTTCATACATGCAGATCCAAATATGATATTTTAGTCAAGTTGTGTAATTATGTTATTGGCAGTTACAGTCATCTTGTGTAATTCTTTTATTGGTAGTTACAGTTCTGGAAGAGTATCTGTTCAGAGCCAATGTATGTAATGTGTTTCTTGAGTTGCACTAATCTTTGGTGCAGGAGCACCAAGGTTCCACATAAAGGCCATGAACCAAACCAAGAGGAATATGAAGGAATGGAGGGTACCTAATGGTAGTCATAGGTCCAAGGGGATCCTCAATGATACACATCATATTA
>MU224332.1:489264-517009 GCA_018584345.1 Thuja plicata | reverse complement strand
TTTATTGTGGGTGCTAATTCCCACCGGGGTTTTTACCATTTGGTTTCCCCATAATCAAATTGTGTGTTGAGTACTGTGTTATCTGATTATGCATTTACTTTGTTGTATACTAAATTTGAAGAAGTAAAAAAGGACTTAAACAACTAATAACGGATTCACCCCCCCCTCTAGGTTATCCTTTGGGACTATTCTAACAATTGGTATCAAAGCCAAGTGACTTGGAGAAGAAGCCTTACAGCTTAAGGTAGATCAGATGTCTTACTTCAGAAAAGAAAGCCCTAAGTTTGATGGAGAGAATTATTTGGATTGGAAAAACAAAATGATAACACATCTACAGTGTATTGGCTTTATCTTTGAAATTTCCACACAAGAGGTTGTAATTCCGTCTCTGAAAGACCTTGCAAAGGATGATGCTACTAATAGACAAAAGGAAACATTTACCAATAATGCAATTGCCAAAGAAGCCCTAATTAGCACCTTATCTGACAGTGAATTTTTTGAAATCAAGAAGATTGATAGATCATATACCATATGGAACTATTTAAAAGACATGTTTGAAGGAGATGTTCAAGAAAACAATGCACGTAGGAAGACATGGAAGAAGAAATACAACAGTCTTGAGATGTTACTTGAAGAGAACATCAGAGCTTACAATCAAAGGATAAATGAAGCAGTATCCAGAATTAGGAACAATGGTGGTGAAATATCAGAAGAAGATATAATGGATAATTTGTTAACTACTTTGACATCAGACTATGAAAACAAGATTGGTATTCTAGAGGAAACTATGCAATTCTCACAAAACTTCAAGAGAGAGACTCTAATCAGAAAAATCTTTGCATTTGAGATATCAAGATTGAAGATTGAACCTAAAAGTGAAACAACTTTCAAAGTCACAGTCCATGGTCATAAATACTTACACATCTCTAGTCACAATGAGAATGAAGAAGTTGATGAAGAACTTGAAGAAATCATAGCTATGATTGCTAGAAGAGAAAAGAAAAGAAAAGGTAAAAATGAAGGACAACTTCCATTCAAATTTTTTTCATGTAATAAGATAAGTCACTTTGCATCTAAATGCCCCACAAGAGTCAAGAAGTTCAGATCTGATTACAAACCCAAATATAAGAAGGAATGTTATCATGCTGAAGAAGGTGTAACCGATGAAGATTCAGGAGAAGATGAAATTGGATTCATTGCCCTTAGAGATATGGAAAGGTTGCTTGAGGAAATGGACATTGCAGATGAAAAGGAAGAACAAGAGCTAGCCCTAATTTCCAAAGCAGACATTACAACTGATTCAATCATTGATAGTGGATGCTCTCATCATATGATAGGTGACAAAGATAGATTTGTTCAGTTAGACAAGTACAAAGGTGGTATGGTTAGATTTGGAAATAACACTCCTAAACCTATCATAGGCAGAGGTTCTATCACTTTGGATGGAAAGAATGAGATAGATGATGTTCTATATGTTGATGGATTACATCATAACTTGCTGAGTGTTGGATAGCTACTTGACAAAGGTTATCATTTAGAGTTCAAGGACAACAAGTGCATCATTAACAAGGATGGAGACATGATTACATCAGGCTCCAAAACAAAGGGTAATTTTTTTCAGCTTAATTCTGATGTGAGTTGTTTTGTTGCAAAGGTGAATGACAGTTGGTTATGGCACAAGAGACTTTTTCATATCAACTTTGATAATATAGTAAAGATCAACAATGTTAAGGCAGTTAGAGACCTACCAAGTATTGCAAGACTAGTTGACACAATATGCAGGGAATGTGTTATGGGAAAGAATGTAAGGAGTTCCTTCAAAAGCAAGTAGAACTCAGCTGAGAACAAATTGGACCTAGTGCATACAGATTTGTGTGGTCCTACTCAAAAAAGATCATACTACAGAGAAAGGTATTTCATTTTGTTTGTTAATGGTTTTTCTAGGATGATGTGGGTTGCATTCTTAAAGGAGAAGTCTGAAGCCTTTGAGAAGTTCAAAATATTTAAAGCTAAAGTTGAGAATGAATCCAGATTGAAACTGAAATGTCTGAGATTAGATAAAGGAGGAGAGTTCACCTCTGATCAGTTTTATGACTATTGTGAAGAGCATGGTATTAAAAGACAATTGAGTGCACCTAGAATCCCTTAGCAGAATAGGATTGTAGAAAGGAGGAACATGATCATACTTGATACAACACGCACTATGATGAATGAAGGAAAGTTGCATACACTTATTGGAGAGATGCAGTGAACACAATAGTATATACTATCAACAGAACCCAATTAAGGCTAGGCATGGATAAGACATCCTATGAACTTTGGTTTGGCAATGTACCTACAGTAAAGTACTTTAGAATCTTTGGCAGCAAGTGCTACATCAAGAGAGATGATGGTGTTGGTAAGTTTTATGTTAGAAGTGATGAAGGTATTTTCCTTGGTTACCCTACTACAAGAAAAGCATATAGATGTTTCAATTTGAGATTAAAGAAGATAATTGAAAGCACACATGTTAAGATTGATGAAAACTTTATGGTTCAAGAAAGATACTATGAATATGCACCTATGATTGAGGATGAATCCAGATCCAGCAGAAAAGATACTTTTATTGAAGAAATGTTTGATTGCATTGATGTCTCATGCAATCACCCTAAATCAAGCAAAGAAGAATCACAGACTATAGAAGAAAAGGACACACCTAAGGTTCCAAAATTCACATCTAGATACCATTCTAAAGATGACATCATTGGAGATTAGAGCAGCAGTGTTTTAACCAGATCTAAAGCAAAAGGTCTAGCAATGGATGAAGAGGTATGTTTACTTTCATAGATTGAACCCTTAAGTGTTGAAGATGCCTGCAATGAATCTGATTGGAAGAATGCAATGAAATAAGAATTAGATTAGATAATAAAAAATGACACATGGGAATTGGTCCCCAGACCCAATGACAAAAATGTGATTGGAACCAAGTGGGTATTCAGAAACAAGATGAATGAAGATGGTATAGTAGTTAGAAACAAAGAAATATTGGTATGTAAGTGATATGCACAGAGAGAAGGAATAGACTACACTGATACATTTGCCCCTATGAGTAGACTGGAAGCCATAAAGTTGTTCTTGGCATATGCAACAGTCAAAGACTTTAAAGTATATCAAATGGATGTAAAATCATCTTTTCTGAATGGTGATTTGAATGAAGAAGTCTACATTGAATAGCCTAAAGGATTTAATCTTTTAGATGAATCAGACATGGTATGCAAATTGAAGAAGGCACTATATGGTCTTAAACAGGCCCCAAGAGCTTGGTATGAGAGACTTGATGGTTATCTTACCAAGATTGGATTCAAGAAATGAGCGGCAGATTATAACCTATTCACAAGAGAAACACCTGATGGATTATTGTTATTTTCTATATTTGTTGATGACATTATCTTTGGGGGTAATGATAAGCTCAGTAAAGCATTTGAAAAACAAATGAAGAAGGAATTTGAAATGAGTATGATTGGTCATATAAAATACTTTTTGGGATTAAATGTAAACCAAACAGATAAAGGTATATTCATTAATCAGTCTAAATATGTGAAGGAAATACTGAAGACCTTTCAGATGGATGATTGTAAGCTAGTATGCACTCCCATGATAACAGGTAGCAAGCTTTCAAAAGATGATGACTCCACAGTAGTTAATAAGACATTGTACAAATCTATGATTGGTAGAATTATTTATCTAACTCAATCTAGACTTGACATATCTAATGCAGTTGGCATTGTTGGAAGATTTGCAGCTAAACCCAAGTAGAGTCACCTAATGGTAGTCAAAAGGATATTCAGATATCTAAAGGGAACTATAGACTATAGTTTATGGTATCCTAAATCAGAGAATGTAAAGCTTCATGTATACACCAATGCAGATTGGGCAGGTTGTATTGATGATAGAATGAGCACTTCAGGAGGAGCAGTATTCCTTGGAGACAGTTGGTTTCTTGGATAAGCAAGAAACAAAACTGTATTTCTCAGTCAACAGCAGAAGCTGAATATGTTGTAGCAACACTGAATTGTTCAACTATGGTTTGGATCAAGTAGATGGTTAAAGAATTTGGCATTCAGGTTGATTATCCTATTGTTATTCATTGTGATAATACTAGCACTATCAACATGTCTAAGAACCCTATCATGCACGCAAAGACAAAACACAGAGAGATCAAGTACCATTTCCTAAGAGAAAAAGTTGCAGACAAAGAAGTTAAATTGGACTATGTGAACACCAAAGAACAACTGGTAGATATTTTCACAAAGCCCTTATCAAAGGATACTTTTGAGTATCTTAGAGAGAAGTTGGGATTAATTCCCTCTCCTAAGTCTTTTTAGAAGAAGCAGCAAAGACATTAGTCATTAAGTGACTAATGAATGGTTGACTACTCTACTTCTGGAGTAGTACCTATGCCTAAAGGACTATGGCACCCTTTGCCATTGATGCCAAAGGGGGATTATATAGTAAGGAGGAATATGTACTAGGGGGAGCATATACTCTAGGGGAATATATAGATGGAACAAAAACACAGACAGAGGAACTACAATAGTTTAGAGAAATCTTTGATGAGTATATTGAGAACATTGTAAAAGAAAGAGGACACCATGAACAAAGGATGTTTTAGATATCATATGTTTCCATCAATGTCAAAGGGGGATATTATTGGAGATTTGATTCTGAGAGTTGATTATTTGTATGTTTGTCATTGATGACAACATATAATACACAGTAGTAATTCTATATGAACTTATGTGAATAATGACATGAAGAATTGTGTGGATAGATACATTTTTTTGACATGTTTCTTATGTTATGTTCATACACGTAGACCTAGATATGATGTTTCAATAAAGATGCAATTCTATTATTAGCAATTACAGTTCTGGGAGTATAACGGTTTAGGGCCGACGTATATAACATGTTTCATGAGTTGCGCCTATCTTCAAGATATGCATGTGTATATGCATGATTAATTATGAGTTGATGATATAAATCCAAAGGCACCAAACATGTTTCAAGATGATTGCAAAGTTATTATTAATTTGGTGAGGCCGACTCAGTGAAGCGTCGCGTCTGTTTAGCATTGACTTGAGCACACTTAATATTGTTTGTGTGCTTAGTTAAGTTGACTAAGATATTAATGAAGTGTTTCTAAGAGCCAACATGACCTTCTAATTTGGATAAGATACTTATAGTAGTTAAATTATGATACGCTAAGTGTGAATGATATGAAATGTGAAGAAATATGTACAGAGAAGATTATCAGAGTTGGTTCATTCATCAAGGATCTATGTGAAGAAGTGAAAGATTGTAATACACTAGAACTAATCAAAATTCCAGGTCTACTCTACAGTTCATCATTATATATAGTGCATATCTATTATATAGAAGGTTGTAGCCTTCGCCTTCAAGCAGTGAGCTTTTGGACAGTGAGTCCACCACCCCTAATAGGGTTATATGTAAAAGACTCCTAACAGGGTCTAACCCTTAACCAAGTCACTATACTTATTGCATTGTATTGTACAACTTCTAATAGGGATTACTACAAACAATTATAGTTTATTGTGGGTGCTAATTCCCATTGGGGTTTTTACCATTTGGTTTCCCCGTAATCAAATTGTGTGTTGAGTACTGTGTTATCTGATTATGCATTTACTTTGTTGTATACTAAATTTGAAGAAGTAAAAAAAGCACTTAAGCAACTGATAACTGATTCAACCCCCCCTCTTAGTTATCATTTGGGGCTATTCTAACAACAACTTGCATACCACTCAGCTTACCATACTCGGCCATCACACAACTTACTCAGCCAACCAACTCGGCACCTATAGTGTAGATAACTCTTCTCACCACTTGTCACAAACATGTCCTGGTGCATCTTTACATATGTAGATATGGACTTTGGCACATTTACATATTAGGAACTAATGTAAGATTTTAAATTTAAATGTAGTTCCTTACATACCTCTATTGCTCAGTTAGAGATGGTGTGATCACATGATCCATTGGATTGGGTGACCTTGGCTTCAGTGGATTCACTTCTACTCAGATCTATTTTCCTTACCCATGTCTGGTTCATTTGTGCTCTTACTTCTTCAATAGTAGGAGTAGGAATTCTTGTCCTACACTCTCTCTTAGTGTGACCTATCTTCAAACAACTAAAACAGACTAAGCTTCCATTCATCCAACTCTTAGATTTTCCTCTGAAATGTGTCTTTAAGCAGTCTTTAGGTGCATGTCCATATTCTTCACAATAATGACAAGTCTGCCTTGTATTATAATCCCAGTTGTAAGTGTTGCCTTTCCTAGGTGCTTTTGTTTATGTCTTTGATGACCATTGTTGTTTAGCATTGGATCTACAGTCTTGTACTTTATGACCATGTTTCTGACACTTGTAACAATAACCATTGAATCTTGGTTTGGGAGGTGCATCACTTGCTTCAGCCCAACATTCATGTGCTTTATGTCAAAATTTCTTGCAATTAAAATAGTAACCATTAAACTTAGGTTTGGGATTGGACTTACCTTTCTTTCTTCGTCAAATATTTTCTGTATGACCTAGTTTTCCATAGTGGTGGCAAACAGGCTTTTTGTCCTTTATCTTTGCATTCCTCCTTCCACCATTCTTAGATGATTCTCCTTTCTCAGCAGATGTCTTTGGTTTAGTGTGACCTAATCCAGAAGAATCCTTTGACCTCCTTGATGCTTCCATCAGATTCTCAAAATGAGTCAAAGCTTCATTAGGTTTATTCAACCTTTCATTCAGTTCCTTCCCAAATCTCAAATAATCTTTCGATCGATTGTTCTCAGATCTCAGATTCATTATTTCAATATCTTTCCTACTAATCTCCTAATTTATAAGTAACAGATGATTTTCCATGTCAATCTGATTGATTGTTGTTATTTTCACATCATGTGTCCTTTCATCAAGTCTGATAGTTATCACTCTTTTATCTTCTTCTGCCATAGCTTTGTCATCTTCAGCTTTCTTCGTTTGTTCCACTACTTCACATAGTCTTACTGTCTACATTTCTTTTTCTCTTTTTAAATTTCTGACTTCTTCACACAGTGCATTGTTCTTTTCCAGTATATCTACAATTGTTGAATCACTCTTAGTAGATCTCCATTCTGAAATAGATTTGCAGTGTCATCTTCCTAGTAATGAGTATCATTCATTTGTTTGGCCAAATATTTCCTAGCTGTCAATGATTTCTTCAATTCCTATCTTTCTATCTCAAGTTGATGTTATGCTAGCTGGATCTCGATCTTCTAATTCTCAATGACTTTACCCAACTTATAAACCTCCATCTCAAGATCTGTACTCACAAGCAGATTAAAATCTTTTATAGGTGAACTGTGCTCTGATACCAATTGTTGGAAGTACCATAATGGGTAAAGCAAGATACTGAGAGGGGGGGTGAATCAGATCTTAAAACTTAACCACTTAAAACAAATTGATCCACATTCATACATATATGGATTTAACCTAACATCAAATAGCATCAAAAACATGAAATGTATAACTCATAAAACAAAATTTTGGTAACCCAGAAACCTAAATAGGTAAAAATGGGGTGGGGCTGACACCCACAAAATATTCACTACTGCAGCAATAAAGTGTGCCTTTTAGGGCTATAAGAGTTTGGTTGCAACATGAAATCTACCTGGTTAAAGGTCCATTCTGTTAAGAACTAAAGATCATTACAATCTACGTTGTTAAAAGATTTCAACTTATAGTAAAGTAAGCACTCGTCTAAGAGATTTAAAATGGTCTACTAGAACAACTATGTTAAGAGATTTCACCTGATACACCTGTTAGAATGTTTCAATTAGTGATCCTTTGTTATGCACTCAGATGCTAATGATGGATCTTCTCTTTCCAATACCTTCTGTGATCTCTCAATTTGATGTCTTTACTCTACTTTTCACTACTCTATCATTCTTCTTGATCTAGGCTTCTTCTCAAAATGACTTACTGTTCATCTCTCATGAACAACAACCCTTCTCTATATATCTCTTGCTTGCACTCATTTTCTAGGGTTAGAAGTAATCTATATGTCTTTTCAGATCTGGCAGCGAGATCTAGATCAACGATCAAGATCTATTGTTTATGCCTCTAATGCATTCTGATTTCATGATTGGCTCCATGCCATGCATAGTATAAAAAAATTAAATGCGTAATTAACTCAGTAGAAAAATATTAAATGTGTACAAATGTCGGCCCAAATCCCATACAAGTTGGCCTAAACCATTTACATCAAAATTTGAATCAATCCTGACATGTATGCAAAAAAATTGTTATGCTCGGCACTTAACATCTCTGTCGGTCGACACTTAATATTCTACTCGGCTTGGCATGATGTAACTTGGCAACCTAAAAGTTTCTCAGCCTTGAATGTTTAGATCGGCCATAGTGGTAACCAACTAAAACTGCCTAAGTAAATGACTAAGTGTAGGTCACTAATCATCAACAAAACGTAGGGATTAACAAAAATATCTAGCTAACAGAGCTAAAAATAGACTTAACTGGTTGTTTACTTTATTTTATTTGACCAGAGATAAGTGATTGATTTAAAGAAGATTTTTATATTTGGAAAGAAGATATCTATGAGACAATACAGGATTTATGCTTTAAATCTAATTGGCTGGATTGTTTTTCATGCCAAGAATCAAGAATCAAGAATCAATGAATATTATGTCTATATAAGAGACAACCTTAATTCATTTACAAATGGGATTAAGGGGAGTAAATAAAAAGAGGATGCTAAAGAGAAACTGATGAAGAAAAACTTCATGCAGTACCGATCAAACAAGATAAAGGAAGAGCTAAGGAATTCTGTAGACACCGATGAATATTGAGCATAGCATGATAGAGTAGAAAGTTTGGAGCACAAGGATTGAATTGATACATTGGTCAGAGAGGTAATGTACTTAAATAGATGTAAAAATCTGCAATTCAAAGTTGTAATATCAACAGGTCATAGTGTTTCAATTTAACCATTGAAGCATCAAGTCTCTTAACTGAGTAGGACTTAATAGTCTTCTATATATTGAGGTACATCTCAAGGAGTACCAAAAAGGTTGATTCATGAAAGTAGCATTGGACTTGCCCGATACCTATTGACAGTCTAAGAAGGAGGCTCATTCAAGGATGGTAGCAATAGATGCCCGATACTAAGTGACAACCTCTATGTATAAAATCCTTGAATGAGGTCATACTTAATAGTGTGTTTGTAACCTTTAACAGGGTTGGCTTCTAACAGGGCTCACTTCAGAAGAGTGAAATTTTGGGGCACCAGTCCCAGTGGTTTTTGCCTTAACATTGTTTCCATGTTAAAATTCATATTTTATGTGTGTATGATTCATTTATTTACTGTCTTGCATCTTACATAGCTAACTCTGGATTGATTGGTATACTCTACTTATTTACTGAGTTTCAGTAAATAGTTATACTGCTTATCGGTAATCAAGAAAGAATAAGGATTGACAGAGAAAACCGATAGACAGTTAATCATTATTAGTATTTCATGGCATGCATCTTGTAGGGACTAATAATCTAAGATTTATTGACTGGTTGTTAAGTTTGAAGGATAAAATTTTAAGGCCACTGATTCACCCCCTCTCTCAGTTATTACTAACAACTTCAGTTTTCATCAGGATCTTCGTCCTTGTCTTCTCCATCGAGCAACACTAAATTTTTTTCCGTCGTGTTACTCTATCTTTTCTCATCGGGCAACACTGTAAATTTTCTCGTCAATAATGCTGTGCATTTCTTCATTGGGAAACATTGTGACTTTGTTCTTTTACTCTAACCGTCGGGTGCACTCCATCGGTGTATGTAGTCACTTAGTGAATACTTGACTTATATGTATTACTGATAGCATAGCTTTTGATTCATCAGTTCTTTGAAGTCTTTTGCAGTATTACAATGACCATACAGATTATATCAAGTTGACATCAATGAAAATACAATACATTAACTAATTTAATGTCTTGCATAATCATCAACTTAACATCTTCAAACATTCAATTAGTTACATGTCATCACCATTGTGGGCTAGTAGTATCCAACCCATTAAATTTGTTTGGCTAGGACCATGCCACTTCTGTGGGCACAACAAATCCCAGTGTGTACTACTTGCAAAGCATGAGTAGTCTCATTTTCATCTAAATATCTAGAGAGAACATTGTGATATCTTCGACGTTAAAGGGTTTCGGCTACAATAGTGTAACAGGAAGCTCTTTGAATGAGGTTTTGGCATTGGGTGTTGGTGAGATGGGGAGATATGATACCATTCTTTAGATAAGCATGAATTTCGTGGCACTTTTATACACCAAATTTTCACCCTATTAAGTGCTAGAGCCTAATGATCTGGTATAACATGGGAATCACTTCCAGGTTGTGGGACCTATGCTAACTAAAGTGAAACCTCCAGATTATAGGTCACTTTTGTTAGCACTCTTTCTTGTAGAATCAATATATAATAATAAATGCTTGACTCTTTGATTCCCAATGCAGATTCATATAGGGAAAAGGCTAATTAACAAGGATAGAATCCTTCTACACTTTGGGCTCCACAAACCCAGGCGGGTGCACCTTCAATAGACTATTGACTTTCAAAAAATCTAATAGTGGAAAGACTAGTTTACTCTTCTATTGAACTACAAAAGTTAACAACACATCCTGTTGATAACCATTATTAACTAGGAGTAGAACTTAACATGCCAAACCATAAGCTTAAGAAAGAGATACTATCAGTAAAATAAGGACATTCATCCTTCTTCTTTTGACAATACTAGACTTAGGAAGGATAACCTATTGATTCTCTCTTCAAGGAATCACTATGATGAACTATATTTCTCACTACAATTAGCTAAACATGTATGTTCTAGATAACAGAAAGTAAAATATTATTCAATATTTGATTGATTTGATGATAACAACTACTTATCAAAACTTGACCAGTGCCTAATCCTGAGCCATAGAGTCATAATTTGACATACATTTACCACAAACAATTAATTAAAACACAAGTAAAGTTTCAGATAGAATTCCTTACAGAGTATCCTCTCACTCTCAAACCCCTGTATCAAATTCCTACATAAAATCCTAACCCTTTGGAACTATTTGCAAGATTTAAACCCTCCTTGAAAGAAACTCACAAATAACAACACAGTTACCTTATAACTGGTACATTTAAAATGCCTTACAAATTAAACATAAAAGAGATCAATGTAAATACAAAAAGACTTCAATGATATGAGACTGGAAATTCCATTGTATTTTATTAATAATCTTTTGATTTCAAGACATTTCAAACTAATTGAAAACTTAAGACTTAGACACAATTTGAAAACCTGCCTCGCAGTTTTGATTTTACCATCCTTTACAATATCTTACAACTTGCTATTTATAGTCAGCATTAGTCATCTTGGAATCCTTAAAGATCAAGGATGCAAAAAGCTTCAGATGACTAAGCTAATCTAGAGGACATTAAAAGACAAAATATTCAATTAATCCTTTTGATGGTGAAAACACAAAATCTGTTGATAACTAAATTTGATCTACAATCTTCATCTAGCTGGCACCTTTGTTTGTTGATATTTAGAATAACTTCATATAGTTGTAACAAGACGTAGTGACTATCATTCTAGGCTAACCTACACTATTCTTCAAGTTAGTCATTCTCCCTATGCTCAAAGATTAGGTCCCAGGTGCTCTATTTACTCTTCATCAATGACATCAATATCCTCTATAGCAACTTTAATCTTCTTAGGATTTTTCAGTGTGTCTCATGCTGCTACATCATCTTCAGCAGACCAATTGAAGCTCTTAATTCTTTCAAGTTTTTCTTTATGCCTATTCCACTGAGTATCTATTATAGTCTTGACATCTGTTAAGAATTTTTTGATGTCAGTCTTAGCCTTAAAGGCTTCATCCATAATTTTATTGTAACATTCTATGTCCAATTCTACACTGTCAATAACAAATGCCTCTTTCTTAGGCAACTTTCTATCAAACTCTGCTCTCCATGCCTCTAAGGTTTTGATTTGATTATCATCTCCCTTGACTTGAGGAACAAACCTATTGAAATCTGATCCACAAAGACTCATCCTGGCCTCAATATAATTTAACTTGCCTTTGAAGAAAGACAAAAATACATTTATTTTCTCAATCTCATCACCAACTTCTATCACTATATCTATAAGTTCATTTCTATGTGGTTGCAGAGATGTGAATATTTCAAATTATTGTGTCTTGCTAGATCATGTTCTAAAATAGGGGTTCAAAGTAGAAATAAAACTTGTCACCTTAGCATGCAAAATTGGAAGCTTATTATATGCATTTAAAATAACATTAGTCTTGTCCTTTAAAATATCAAACCTGTGCTAAAAGATACTCATTAGTGATCCTAGGAAAACCTCATTAAGCTCCATGACCTGCTCCTATGTTTTAGTATTTTCCCATGTCATCTCTGTTTGGACCTCTTCATCTGCAACCTCCTAAGGTGATGCTGGGATAACCTTAGGCTTCTCCATTAATTGCTGAATCAAATCTTAAATTGCTTTCTCTAAAGTATAAATTTTAATTTGACACAATTTCCTATCCTTCACAATAGCATTGGTCTCTTCTATTAAGGTTTTATACCTCTGTGATATCTGTTTAGTTTTAGCCACATTCAATTCGGCAAAATGTGACAGTACCTATGAAATATCCATGTCATTGGTATTTTTCACTGACCATACCATCTTACTACCCACCATGTTCTCTTGTATATTCAATAAGGGTGGATTATGATCCTTAGGACATAGGCTCCACATTGCAATAGCCTGGGATTTTGGATTATAACCAGATCCCTTTATCAATTATATAACCTAGACTTCTGATGAAAATTTTAATTATGGTAGCTTCCTTATCTGATCAATTATAAATGTTGAGGCTAAATCCCAGCCCTCAACACGTAACATTCCACTGGCTTTGACTAGTTTCCTTGCTTCCTCTAGAGTTAGTTTCTCTATTTAAGGATCATAATCATGTATAGCCTGTAAGGCTTCTGCTATTACTAGCTCTCCTTCATCCAATTCAAGTTGTTTGCCAACTTGTTGATGTTTTTCTCACCCAAGGAAGTCTTTAAACTATTTGGTCATGATAAAGTTATCATCATACAGGAACTGTTGCTGATGAATTACTCTTTCATCAATGCATGTTCCAAGAGGTAATTCAACATTATCCTCTTCATCTTGTTGCAACTTCTTTCTTTTTCTAATCTCCTTCCTGAACTGATTATAATATGGCCTATTTCCAGAAATCAAAGCACTGACTTTATCTTTTTTCTTCTATCTTCTTACACAAATTAAAGGTTGAGAAGAGTCTCCAAGTTCAACCTTTTTCCTTTTGAGAGGATGCTCATTGGTAACCTCAGTTTCTAGGACCTCTATTAGGTCAATAATATTCTCATGTCCTACTTTTTCTTCTTCTACTGCCTGATTGACTGGGTGGGCAGTGGGTGAGGGGTAACCTTCATCATTGTCATCATCATACTCTCACTCAGAGTGCTTTGGTTCACCCTTCTAAGGAACTACAAGTGCATCCTCCAGTTGATTACACAAGAAAGTGTGAGACTCAATCATACCCTCTATCCTCTTTAAATAGGGTAAATCAGGGAAGAAACCTCCAAAAGACAATCCCTTCCTCTTTACCTACCTTTCCAGGTCCATTAACTCTTTGATTTTATTGGCTCTCAGAATCACTTCTTCATTGTCAATAATATTTCTTATGGCATCTTCTTCTATGCACTCTTCATGCCCATAAGTGTAAGGAATAGTTGGGGTGAGAAGCTTCTTGGCACTTGCAATGAATCCCTCTATATCAACATACCTACACAATGTTGCACCCATCCTATAATAACTTAGCCAATTATTTACTAAACCTATGGCTCTCTTGCCAATAGTAAACTGATACACTTTGAACTATTTGGGAGTGAATATCCCTTTTATTTTAGGAGCCAGATGTTCCTTATCTATTAACATTAGTTTCCATATGAACTCCATTGCTACAATTCTGGAAGGGACATGAAATGGCAGTATGTGGGGTGGATGTGAACATCCATATACTCTGATTATAGTAAAATTGTGTTCCAAGTAGAAATCACCCCAGTTATGATCCCAAGGCCACTTGTCTACATACTCACAAGGTCTCAATAATTGCAGCAACTTGGCTGGTAGTCTAGTCTTATTTACTCCCAAACACTCCAATAATGGATAAACTATCCAGTTATTGAATGCATAGAACTCACAATCCTTGCCAGTATAATTCCAAATTCTTATCCAAAATTGAATAAGGTTGGGTTGACCCTGGTGCACTCTTTGTCATCTCAAATTATTCAAATCCATAACATAGTAGTTGTAATGCATTATCAAATGCATTAGGATAGAATAATGTAAAAACTTTGGCTCCTTTTCTTTATTTTTTATGGCCACAAACCCCTCATGCATTCTATCAATTATATATTAAATATAATCATAGGTAGTGCTAGCATGGACATGCTGTAAGTCTAGGGTAATCATCAGGACATCTGTACTAATTCTCTCTGAACCCCCGTCCCTTCCTAAGACTCTACAGAGTGCAAAATTAATGTATTTGATATAGTGATTTAAATCCTTATAAGCATAAGGAGCAAGTCCTGGCATGGGGGAAATATAATTCTTGATTTGTCTAGGAATATGTCTTTTTACTAAACTTTTGACTACCCTAGCTTGTTTCTCATACCTAGCTTCCAGTTTCTTCAAGTCAATCTCTGTTGACATAGGGTAATAAAGGTTGAAGGCTTTCATAAAATAATTTTTGTTTAACGCCGCTAATATAGTGCCATTACTCCTCTTAATTGTTTTAGAAAGAGCATCATAGTTATTTGCTAAACCTAAAACAAAATTTGTATCTATAAATACATTAGGCACAATCAATTTGGCTAACCCACATGTCCAAGGGTTCAACACAGATACAACTTCATTAGAATTCTTATAAAAGTAGTTAAAAAGAGAGTAACCTAATGAACCTGGAGTTTTGGAATCTCAGATATATGCTAGGTCATAATTCAAGATATCATCCTTTGATTTCTTATTTTGTGTCAATCCTCGCAGCAATGTTAGGAATTCATCTGAGAAATTGCTTTTTCCCTTTGGCCTCATCTTCCATTTCTTCACTCTTCCCACTAGTGGAAGCTACACTGACTACTCTACTCATCCTGGTTGTTTTCTTTTATCACACCTTTCTGACCGATATTGAAACAAAACTATCATTGGAAACCCTTACTTTAGAATTGCAATGCACTGAAAATAGTCTAAGCTCTAAAAATCAACCCAATTCCCCTAAATTTTGAACTGGAAACCTTGATTGCTTAACCTTCAAAAGCTAGCAATTCTCTATTTTTACAAGCACTGACAACTTGGTAATTTCTTCACTCTATATTTTGAAAGCAATGTAAATGAAAATGAAGCCAATATCATCTATTATGGTAAAGAATGATCAAAGTACGCAGCTCATAATTGGGTAATCCCATCACTTCTACCTTCAATTTAGCATACTGTGAAATCAATGCTTTCTCCTAGCTGTAGCCTTTGATTATGAAAGGAAATAGAATTCAAATGAGTGTGGAATTAATGAAAATCCTTATTAAATATGACAAGAGGTCAATTCTATTCTGATTGGCTGATCTTCATACACCTCGGCTACCTTTCCAAGCTGTCATAACTTCTTTGAATCCTCATTGGCTGATGAATTTTAAATATTGGCACATCAGCAACTGTATTAACTTTTACCATGGCTTAACTTTCACTTTTCCCACTTAGTGACCTCACGACTACAACTTATCTCTATGTCACTAAGAAAATTTCTTAACTATGATCACTTTCTGAGAATTGGCGACACAAGGTACTTTTAACTTCAGTTCAAATCTTGATTACCTTCTAGCGACCTCGCGACTGTGAAAAGATAAGTCACTAAAAGATTTCCTTTACTCCAGGTTTATTCAGAGACTACGCAGTCACTGTTGATTTCCTTTTGATCTAACACCTTTTGCCAAGTCTCGTAATATTTTGATATGACCATAAATAGTTCTGAGACTTTGCGATATAAGCCTTGTCTAATTGTTGCTGAATAAAATTCACTTTATCAAATCTATCAAGATACTTCCTGACTAACATTGATCTTTCTTAACTTAGCATCTAACGGCCAATATTAAGTCTCACAATAATTATATCAAACCCTAATATATCTTGAGACCTAGTGATTAAAACATAATGTAACCTTTATTTCCTTGTGTCTCTTAGTCGCTGGAAGAAAATGCACATGGCCATGTTATTTAGAGACTACCTGACAACTATTGATCTTCATTCTAACAGCATCTAATGGCTCCCACTAAGTCTCTGAATACTTCATGCAAACCCTAAATCATCTTGAGACTTGGCAACAATGCCCTTTGTCTTTATCATATTTAGCCACGTGTCTCAATGTTATTCCTTGTCTCCTAATCACTGAATAACTGTTGACTTTTCAAATGCTATAAATGACATAGCTCTATCCATTGGATCTTACTTTGATTAGATGGCTATCTCCAAGTCTCACAATCTTTTTCTTAACTCAACTTTTATACTGAGACCTAGCGACAACACTACTTTTCAAACTAATTTTCAACCATAGTTTATTCAGAGATAATGTGACTGTTAAGATTCTATGTCACTGAATGATTTAATAACCATAGAGTTTATTAGGAGACTTCCTGACTGTTGTTGGATTTAATCTGAGATGAACAGTTGTCGCTAAATATCCAGTTGTTTTACTTAACTCACATCTTATTATGAGACCTAGCGACAACAAAGAAACATTTAAGCTTTTAACTTAACACATACCCCGGGTTAAATCTGGAGACAATGTCACTGAGAAAAATCAAAGTCATAATATAAAATCATTAACCCTGATCTTATTCAGAGACTATCCGACAGTCATTAGATCTTCTTTCAGATGGACAGTCTACGCTAAGTCTCTTAATCTTTAAAGCATATTCCTTTTCATTGAGAGATAGCACAACAAAGGCAACCCGCTGAGTCTCGTAACCATATGGAATATTCTCTTTCATTCATGAGACTAAGAGACTATGATATAAGCACATGCATATTTTTAGGACTTAAGTTCCAAAAAGTAACTTCAAAATAGAACCCGTTTAAGAAATGTAGGGCTTTTTTGCATTTTCACGTAGAAATGACCTAAGGACTTAGGGTTTTCAGCATTTCCAACTAGGTTAAGGGCTAACAAAAAAAATTCAAAGGTAGAGGGACATTTCAACCATGATTTTAAACCATTCAAGCATAGGTATGATAGGAAACTTAAAAAATTTACAAGGCAGACTCAAAACATGAAATATTACCAACAGGTTCCTCTTGGATAATCACCTATTTTTTCTCTTTAAACATGAAAATTAAACTTGGGAGGAAAAGGGGAAGAAGGAGAACTAAAAGGAAAATAAAGAAAATTTTAACCTACTAGGTGATGCAAGTTAAAAGTTACATGAGTCACAATATAATGACCAAGATCTAACAGGAAATTCCTGAATTAATACAAGTATAAATTCCTAGATAGTTTTGCAAAAAAGTGTTTCATAGAGAGGTCTGGAATGAAAAGAGGTTATTCGAGGAAACAAAATATTTCACAAAAAATAGCATATTCAAGGAGATAGACACAAACTATGACTTGCAAACAAACATCCACTCCACCAAATAGGCACAGGATTGAGACAAAGATAACAAGCGGTGAACAAAATCCACAAAATTAGCCTTATAAAATCATCCACAATAGTACACAAAGATGCAGAAAAGAAAGAAAAACATGGGATAACTCACAACTTCTTCAATACTCAGCCAATATATTGTGCTTCAAAAACAATCCCAAAATGCATGAGAACCTGAGGGTAGGAAAAATACCACAAAAATTCTTGTATAAGCCTTGGAAGAATGAGAATTACAGACACGTGAAAATTTTGAGGAAAGAGAAAATGTCATAGAAAACTTCTTACATAATCCAAAATTCCTTACAAAAGATCAAAAAACTACTTATATGCAACCTCCCCTAGCACATACATACACTCAAGATTCAATCCATCGATTCGATTAGGGGAGAATTAGGGTTACAATAGACATACATTATACAATGTAAAACCCTAAAATAGTCAAGTCTTCCCATTAATGCATCTCAAAAATATCTCAGATGATCATATATCCATCAAGAATATCACATTTTTCCATAAATTTAAGCAGACATATCATCTTGATCCATCTACCCTCTCTGCAAGTTGGAAAGTCTCGCCATCCCCATGAAAACCTTGAGAATAGCCTTTAAATATATGAATTTAAACTCAAACAGCCACAGGTGGCATGTAAATACCCAATCAACAGCCCAAGTTTAAATCTTTATTAACTTTAAAAAATAGTCGTCGATGTTCTTTAAGTTACTCGCGTCAACAGGAATGGATCTTCCACGCGACATGCAGATGCGATGCCTCAAAAATTATGTATCTTCATCTTCACCTTTGAGTAATAGAACCCACCATCTAATCTTCATAAAATTGTGGCATCTTTATCTAACCTTTAGCGCTGACCTCATATTTGATCTGGACACATTTCATCATGGCACATTGCCTCAATGGTTAAACAACTTCATCTTTCTCATCAAGGCTTTACACCTTCCACATGATCAAAAATAACTTGATTGGTCTTTACTTTACCTTTTGACCTCATCCTAGACCACCATGGACACGTGTCACAATGACATAATGCATTAATGAGTAAAAACCATCATCTTATCGATTAAAGCTTCGCGACAACTGTTTGATCAAAAGAGATCTGCAATACCTTTGCCTTTAGCGCTTAATCGTTCTAGATGTGTGGCACTTATTTCCTCACTCTCTATCCCTAAAATAATATTCCTTGATGCTCTGCGAGTGAATGAGGGTCATTGGATCATCATTTTGGCATCTCCATGTGTCACCCTATCACAAATTTGCAAACCCTTTTTTTCATCTATTATTAACCATTGTGACTGTGTGACACCAATTGATAGCCGTTAGTCACGCACTTGTAACCATTTCATGTCATCGGCTCTAACCACTGCAACTGTGTGATAACCTCCAGTCATGCACTCACACACATTTTTTTTAAAGTCCTCTGACCACTGTGATTGCGCGATGACATGCCACTTGGCACTCCACTATCCATGTCATCACTACACAGCCCCAAAAAATTGGATCACTCTCTGTCAACTGACCGCCACACAACCTCCCTTTCTTTGAGCTACCTACCAAAAAGCATGTTCCTTTTAGGCACTTAAGAATTGTGCACTCAGACATAAAAAGATGAAATCCTTCCTCTGCATAGTCAATGTGGGATAAATGGCCTAAGAGTTTCAAAACCAAAAGAAACCAGCGAATGCACCATGACCATTCTAGCCGTTTAGTGTAACCAAAATTGGACAAAAATGGGAAATTAGCAAAGAATCATGATAGAAACCTTACAAGTTGGTATCTACCCTTGTGTGAGCCTCTTTTTTCTCCACTTGTAGCTAAAATTAGACAGTAATGGAAAAATAGGTAACATTTTTGGTGATTTCTACTAAATGTCAGCCTGCTAGACATATAAAAGTAGTGGCCTTATGACATTCCATTGGGTAAGGAATCTTCATTTAGCACAAAAGGACTTTTGGGAAGTAGGAGGATTGAAACCAAGAGGAGGAACAACAACTAAAATAGGGAAAGAGATATATACAAGCTAAAACAACTAACTAAATGTGCACATGCACTTTGAGGGAAGTAGAAAAACTAACCTAAAAAGTAGAATAGAAAGCAAAAAAAATTTACCTATAGTGTAGGAAAAACCTCAAAACAAGAATTAAGATGAAAGCCATTAACTAAAATTGGAAATACTTCTACTTCAAGAGTTGATATCTAAAACTAATTATTCTCTTTGCATCTTGTGATCACAAATGGGCCTCCCAAAAGGAATCAAACTTTGTATGCCTGCCAGGCCTAGATCTGAATTCATCCCACTTGAGGACTATATCCCCAATATTGAAGTTTCTTGATTTAGCTCTCTTGTCAAAACTATTCTTGGTTTTCATCTGTTGGAACTCCATATTCTGCATAGACTTGTCCCTACTCTCTTCAAACTCCATGAGTTGAGCATATCTTACCTGCAAAGGGTCTCCTTCTTCAAAGAGGACAAGTAGGGTAGCGAGGTCAAAAGCTAGTAACTCAGTTGAGATGGAAAATTTAGCCTCTTTTCCATAGAGTAGTATATAGAGAGAAATATCAATGATCTTTTTTGGAGTGATCTTTTCTAACCATAAGGCAGACTTCAATTTGGAATGCCAATCTTTTTTATTCTCCTACAAATTCTTCTTAAGTACCCTAAACAGATTTTTATTAGTGGACTTTTCTAAACCATTTCCCTGGGGGTAATAATTGGAACTAGTTTTAATGTAAATACCATGCGTACTTTCCCATTCAATAACTCTCAAACTTGTGAAGGAAAGTGCAATGTCAAATATTATTGAATTAGGAATATCAAACTTGTGTATGATATCATCATAAAAGTTTAGGAGAATAGTTTCATTAGCTTCTTTTAATGCAGTGGCCTCAATCTACTGGGTGAAATAATTAGTTGTAGTGATTATCCATTTGTGGCCTGCACTAGATGAGGGGTTAATTAGGCATATGAAATCAATGCCCCATTTCACAAAAGGTTGGTATGTCCTGATTGGTTGGAGGGGAAAAGATGAAAGCCTCTCCTTGCCAACAAACATAGCATATTTCATGCATTTTCTCACATGAGCATAATTGTCTTTAAAGATGTATGGCCAATAATATTCAGCCTTCATGATCTTCAAAGTAGTAGTCCTAGGAGAAAAATTTCCTCGAGAAGGTCCATCATAGAATTCATGTAAGACATCTGCTACTTTCACTGAATCAATCTATCTAAGGAGAACACTATTGTGATCCTTTCTAAAAAGGACCTCATTAATCAACACAAAAGGAATAGATTGCAATCTATAGTACCTTCTCTTTGTTGAATCTAAGTTTATAGGGCACTCACCAGTCTTCAAAAAATTGACCATGTTTGGTAACCAACTTGTTGCCCTATCATGATCCTCTATTGAATGCACAACTAACGATGCATTCACTTGTCCTTGATCTTTTGGAGTTTCATCCTTTGTCAATTGTTCACAAAAAATTCTTCCTCTGACCAACTTGGTAACCTAAATGTCTATATCATACTCCATAACTCTGGTTATCCAAATAGCTCTTTTTCATTCAATTATTTTGAGAGTAAGAAATCTTTGACACTTGGATGAGCGACTCTTAAATCTACCTTACTATGGGTTAATAAATGCTAGAAATTTTGCAGGTTCTTCACAACAGCTAGTACATGCTTTTCTATGAAAGAGTATCTTTGTTCATACTCTTCCAAGCCTTTGCTAAAGAAAGCAATAGGCTGCTCTAATTCTTCATAGTTTTTTTGAGTCAACATTGTAGAGATAACATTAGAGCCTCCATAAGAATAAATAATGAAGTCTTTTCCAAAATCAAGATTTAGTAAGGTAGGAGCCTCTGTCAGAGCCTCTTTAATGGCTTAAAAATTGTTCTTTCCTTCTTTTATCCAACTGAAGGCTACATTATTCTTTAACATAGTTGTCAAAGGTTTCAAAATATCTACAATATTAGGAAAGAAATGCCTGAAAAAGCTAATCCTTTCTATGAAGGATTGAAGACTCTTCTTGTGAGGTGGTAGGGGTAGCTCCAAAATAGCTGGAATTCTTTCAGGATCTACTATAATACCTTTATTAGATACAATGTACCCCAAAAGTTTCCCTTCATGCACTATAAACACACTTTTTTGGAATGAGGGGGATCCCAAATTCCCTACATCTTTCAAATATTTTCCTTAAGTGTTTGATATGATCTGCTGCATGTTTAAAGTAGATAGTGATATCATCAAGGTACACCAGCACAAACTTGTACATGAGGATTTTGAAGGCCATATCCATAGCCTTTTAAAAATTGGGATAGGCATTTGACAAACCAAAAGGCATCTTTTGACAGGCCATGGTTCCTCATTTGGTTGTAAATGCAGTCTTAAACTAATCCTCCTTATCAAATAGGATCTTATTGTACCCTGAGTAGCCATCTACTAATGAAAAGTGTTTAGATCCATAGACACACTACAAAATCTTCTCCATGGATGGTAATGGGTGGCTATCTTTTAGGGATGCCCTATTTAGGTCCCTAAAGCCAACACATAACCTTATTTCCCCATTCTTTTTTCTAACAAGAACAAGATTGGATATCCAACTAGTATGTTTAATGGGATATATCATACGGCTCTCTATTATCTTAAGAATTTCCTTATGAATGAGTGGCTTTAGTTTAGGATTGAGAGGTATTTTATTTTGCATGACTGGTTTAGCATTAGGTTCTATCTCTATTGTATGTTGATAAAGTGTTGGATCAAACCCTTTGAGATCTTCATACTGCCAAGAAAACAAATCACTGAATTCTTGAAATAATTGGATGTAAGATTATTTTTCATAATTAGTGCTTACCTCTCCAAACTTTAATATTTTACTTGGCTCAAGTTTTAAATCAGTGTAATGCTCTTGCTGAACTACCAAGGTAGTCTTATTCCTTTGTCTTGGTCATCTTTCTTGAAGATCAACTCTAATGTTACGAGGCCTCTAGGAAACCTATTGGATTTGAGTTGAACCACTTGGTCATCATAATTCTGCATCAACCTATACTGATTGTGCTCTGAGAAAACATCTTCTTCAAACAAGAATTACATAATTTTCTCATCATTTTCAAACACCTGTCAATTAACATCATTATTAGGGATGGAAGGCCTTACAATAATCTTGACATAATTTTGATCCTTTCCTACTGAAATATTATTAGGGATATCAAATTGGGATTTAGCAGTAGCTAACCTATCTTCATTTTGATTTAACTTCCTAGGAATGGAAATAATACTGAAAGCATGGCAATATGCTATTGCATCCCAAACTCTATGCTTGTAGGCTTTCATTGCATCACTTTTGGTAGCACTCATCCCCTTTACTTGGTTGAAAACCAATTCATTTTCACCAAGTACCTTTAAGGCTTTAATACCTCCCTTTCTAGCCCAATCCAGTCCATTTACCAAACTCTCATAATTAGCAGTATTTATTGTGCAAGAAATGCTGAACCTAAAGGTTGTATAGTATTTCTCACCTCTTTGAGAGACTAAAATTGCACCACCACCAGATCCATGTATTCTTCTAGCACCATAAAATAATAATTCCCAAACTTCATTTCTTTCTTCCTCTGATGCTTCAGTGGTTTCCTTAAAGAGATTTGACATTGTGCAACCTGATGACATTAATTTTTCCATTAGTACACTTAGTGAAAAACATTGACAAAGATCACCGAAACACTACAGAGATCACCAATAGACTACAAGCATTACCAGTAGACTCCAAGCATTACCGGCGGACAATGAGCATACCTGACAAAACACAAAGGTCATGAGAAAATGCTAAGTATGGGATTGACCGACGAACACTGACAAGTGTTGCACTGACAAAGTGAACAGGACATCACCGACAGGTCAATAACATAACATTGAGAACATTACTGATGACACAGTTTTGAGAACAAAACTGAAAAAATAGAAAAGGAATACCTAATGACCAGTTCAAGAAAGGAACACCGATGACCAAGAAAACTGACAGTCAGAACCGACAGTCAGTTAGAGAACCCGCAAATAGTGGATCTGAATTTTACATGTCAGATAAAGCAATGTGATTCTATTTATAGATTTTTAATTTGTTTTAAATCATAACTTGAGGGTCAAGCAAGATTTATGTAAATGTTTTAAAGCATCCTAATGGATCTAAAACATATCTAACTAAAGATCAAGGTCAAGTTGTAAACCTTGGATCTAGAGTTAACTTGTGAAGCGTGAATAAAAAATTGAGCCAAAAACTAGTATAAATAGATGTTCAAATCAATTGTAAGTTATGAATTCATTGTTGTTGATAGCCATGAAGAGCATCTAAGGAGCATAAGGTATAATTCATGCAAAGTTCAAAAATAGATCATATCAGTTGTCAAGAACACATAGAGGCTACCGACGAGTAGATAAAGGTATTATTCAATCATGGAAGGATGATTACTTATATGTATGAAGCTTAATTGGATCTGTTATCAACAATTAAAGATCGCATACATCATCAGATCAAAGACTTATGTAGTTGCATTCTAACAAGTGCATCACATCTAAAATCCTTTTGTAGAAGGTGGACTTAAGCGTTCTTTACAAATCTCTTAACAGAGTGCACACTTAACAGTGTTGCTAAAGCTTCAAACAAAGTAGATCTTAACAGGTCACCACTGTAATACTCCTAACAGGGTAGGTCATCAGAAGTGACTAATTGTAAGCCTTAACTGGCCCCTTCTTATATGTAGATAGTGAATTCTTTTGGGTAACAATCCCCACTGCAGTTTTTACTTCCTAACAGGAGTTTTCTGCGATATCATATCTTGTGTTATGCATTATCTATTTTCATGAATGTTTCTGTTATGGTTACATAGTAAAGAACTTATGATATGAATGCATATACATAAAGAAAGATGAACAGTTAGATAAGATAATTTAAAAACTGATGATTAAGGGTTAATGGGCTAACCAAGAAACATTTTAGAGGTACTGATTCACCCCTCCCCTCTCAGTACATCATTTCAATATAATTCCAACAATTGGTATCAGAGCTAAGTCTCTCTCTTGAAAAGCTTAAAGACTTGAGAGAAAAGATCGGAGCAATAGACAAGTTCAGACTGGACATGACTATTGAGAATGAGAAGTTACAAATGCAAATAAACTATGAGCAGTATAAGGAGGCCAAAATAAAATTGAGAAAATTTCTTGATGAAAGAAAGATTATGGAAACCAGACTGAATGAGAAAGACTACAAAGAATTGGAAATAATAGATTACTTTGAAACATCGGAATCATCAATGAGAAAAGCTTTAGATGCATCAGTTGAATAAATTACAAGTATACAAGAGGTAAATCTACATCTAACAGATCAAATCAAGATGCTGCAAATTGGTCAAGAGACTCAAATGGTAAAAATGATT
Source organism: Thuja plicata (assembly GCA_018584345.1). Lineage (NCBI taxonomy): Eukaryota > Viridiplantae > Streptophyta > Pinopsida > Cupressales > Cupressaceae > Thuja > Thuja plicata. The sequence goes on along the minus strand of MU224332.1, from coordinate 491,765 downwards.
GATGTCATGAATGATGCAATAAAAGCTTAAAATGAAAGAACTCTAGCCATTGACGATAGGAGGAAAATTACTAAGAAACTACAAGAGAAAGAATAAGAGATTCTAAGACTCACTGAGCATCACCATGAGGTTACCAACCAGCTAATTCTTATGAGTCAAGAAGCAAATAGATTAAATACATAACTCGTTGAAATAATACAGATCATAGGTGAGATAAGAGAAGAGAACAAAAAATTGAAGCATGAAATCAAAGTCCAGAATCAACACAACAAATTTATCAAAAAGGCTGAGGATAGCAACAAAAGGATGGATGATTTTCTTGATGGACAGAGAAGAGTCAACAACTACACAAGATTAGGGTACAACAAGAATGGTGAATCTTCTAATCAACCAGATCAGGGGACTACTTTCACAACCCCAAGATCCAAGAAGTTGTCATGCAATCACTGTGGAAAACGAGGCCACACCTCAAACATATATAGAAGCAAAATGAAAGGTATTTCTCAAGCACAATCTACTTTTATTGGTAATTGTTATAAATGTCAAAAGAAAGGACACAAGGCACATGAGTGCAGATCCAAAGTGACAAATTCAAAGAGAAAAACCTATATGGACAAGTATTGTCCTACATGCAAGATGAATGGGAATACACATAAGGAATGCTAGAAAAAGAACAACAAGGCATGTACACCAAAGGAAACTGATAAAAGCTACAAACCAACTAGAGTAGGTAACTCATATGTTTGGGACTATAACACATGGGTAAATTGCACAGCATGTGGAAGGTATGGTCATATTGCTGACAACTGCATGAGAAAGTGGACCAGAAGGTCAACAGGTTGGACCAATCCAGGTATCGCATGCTTACATTGTCATAAGGTTGGACATGTGATAAAAGATTGCAAAGACCAACTGACAGACACAAGTACACATCCCAATGGAAATACCATTGATTACATCAAGAGAATGAGAAACAAGATGTGGGTAAAAGCCACTAACATTGAAGGTGCTGAAACAAGCAATGTGAATGGTGGTACCTCATCCAATGGATCCAGTGACATCACTAAATCCAACTAGATTGCATAAGTAAGTATGGAACTACATTATAACAAGTTTTACTATGCATCAGTTCCATTACACATAGTTCATATTGTAATATAAGCATGAATAAAGATGGAATATATTGTTATTTGCTAAACTATTAAAGAAACCATCGGTTATTGGGCACAATTTGCATTGGTGAACACACACAGAAAACTTAGCACTACTTACCAGAATGTATCAGTCATTACACAAGCTAAGTGTAAACCAATGAATATCGGTGAATGTTGAATCAACAAAAGCTGTCTTCGCAACCTCACCGACAATCATTGGTGAAGTCTCCAAAATTTCTAGCAACCCTAATGCTCTGCACAAACACTGAAGATGTTATGAATGTCTCTACTGAAAAAATAAATCTTCATATACTGATGAGTTGGTAAGAATTAATGACAAATTAGGGTACAAAGAGGTTATAAAATCCCGACAGGTAAACTCATTTTTGCACCCACGATTTTTGAGTAGACCACAGTAGACCACAGTGATTTAAGAGCAAATTGGAAAGTGACCCAGTAGAAATCAATTTGACATGAAGCATTCATATTCATAGGCAATCACAGAGAATTCGTAAGTAAATACACTAACCGACCACACTATTTTATTTGTGAAAATCCCTAAATTGCAAACAAGATGGCATCGAGTTCTAGAGTTGAGAAAATTAAGGATAATAAGAAGAAACCCTTCAAGCGTGTCAGTAGAGGCTTGTGTGTTGAACCTAAATACAAGCTACACCCTAAAATAGCTTCACAACCTGACGATTCAAAAGCATTCTCCCAAATCCCACCTAGGGTTTTACTGATAGAGGATGTAAGGTCCTATACTCACTATAAGATCTTGGGAATAGGAGATATAGACCTAGATAATGCCTATAGGGCACTATGTGATGATGCTGGAAAGCTCAAAGAAGAGCATAAACACTTGGAAGTAAAGGGACTCACAAATGCACTGCATTTCCCCAAGGTCTTGAAAATAGAATGGATAAAAATTGTTCTTAGAAGAGTTCACGACAAGACTCTATGGCTAAACAAGCCAAAGGAAATAACAAAGGATGTTATTCATGTGGTTATTGGTTATCCTACAACCAATAAACCACAGGCTCACAAGCACCCATCTCTGGCTAAAGTGGGAAAACTGACTGGTGCTAAGTCAGATAAAAGAGCACTAAAGGTCAACACCATTACCGATGTATAGCTAAAGTTTGGAGCATGTGTTGTTTGATATAAGATCTTCCAAGCAAGTTGATTGAACAACATATCTAGTACTACTATGAGCACAACATACAAGATTATCAAATAGGGGAAGAAGATGGATCTTGCAGAGATCCTGTTACATCAATTGGAGGAGAACATGTGCACAATAAGGTCTTCAAGGACAAACACTTGTAAGTTTGGTTCCCTCATAAT
>MU224332.1:388303-424997 GCA_018584345.1 Thuja plicata | reverse complement strand
TATGAAGATATAAAGGAACATATTTGTGTAAATATTATTATTTCCCCTATTAAAATAAGAAGTTATGGTGAGTTGTAAGAGGTTCGGTTAAAGCTACCATCTCGAGAAGGATCATTCTCGCATATAGCTCTTCCTAATTTCTAGTGAGCATAGCCAGGACTTGACAGGGTTGGAGGGGCATGACAAATCCTCTCGAAAGGTATGAGACTAGAAAATTGTGAAAGACAGAGCATACACAGTTGGAATGTGTCCCAAAACTCCTCATTAACTTGTAGACTTTGAGAAAACTCATTGCAAAATTCATCCATTGCTGCCCCGGTTTTCTTCAAGCTCTGATGGTTATCAATGCTTTGTTTGTAGCTTCCATTTATGCATACATGGTTATCAAATCAATCAAAACTACACCATCTGATAAAAACCCCTTTTATGCTTTGATACTTGCAAATTGTATGTCGCTCATCCATCCTTTTCAAAATGTATACCCCTTTGCAACTTGATCTCATTTTCAGTATTTGGCATCTGGAATCGGCCTCAAAAATTTAACTAGAACAAGCAATTCGACCATGATACCTGGAAAAAGTTCATTCATATGCAATAAATATGCATGAAAGAGGGCTTCACCACATTCATCTTCAGGTAAATGTTGTTAATAACCAAACCTAGAACTTCCAGAATATTATGCAAATGCAAATGTAGAAACACCACAAATCTCTTTTGGATCGGTCATTGCAAAATGACTAAAACCCATTCTCAAACTTTGCCATCAAGTCAAATAGTACGTTCATATGTAATGAAGATAGTCCCACAATCAGATCCTGGAAACAACATTCATACGGAAATTTATCACTCTTGCAAAATGGCCATTCTGAGAACTTAACTCTGTTTTGCACTACAAACTGAATAAACTGCCTTTGAAACTGAACTTGCAAACCCATCAAATAGATCCTTTAGAATATCAACCTCTGGAGCCTGATTCAATGTCATATATAGAACATGAATCCTCAATTAACTTCCTCTGAAAACAAACCATTCAACTGATACCAAACTGCAAATCTTAGCATTCAAACACTTTTCTGAATTTCAACACAGTGAAAAAGTAGAAACTGAATCTGGAATTAGCATGGAGAAGTAATCAACCGGATTGGTCAAAGTTTGGGAATCTTCAAATGAATTCACTCCCAGGTCTACAGTACAGATCAACCTTCAATTATGTCCGATCTCAAACTGGGTGAAAATAAGGAAACAACAAAGAATGCCATTTAATTCTGAATTCTGTATTTTCAGTTAAACTTTAATAAATCAGAAATGGAAGGGCTCTGGCAAAGTGGATAGATGGATTGGCAGGAATCTATAAATCCTTAGGTGAGTACACTCCTATGTTTTCAATATGAGGGAAAACTCAATTATCCAAAATTTTTACCGGGTATAGATTTTCAAGACCTCAAAGTGGACAACTTAGAAATTGTACACTTGAAAACTCAGGAAATCAGAATTATTCACCAATGGAATGGTTCTAAAAAACTTGTCATCTGATTTCATAAAGATCCACAAAATGGAAATATTGGTTCATTGTCAGGATTACAATACTTGGGAATACACCATGATGCCATACCTATCCATTTGATGAAAGATGCAGGCCTTCAAAGTAAGGCATTTAGAAATTCACATTTGACAGTTTGGCACACTGATAGAAATTGCAAATGGAATGGGCTTATCAAACTGACCAAATGGACCTGTCATAACTTGATGATGGATAATCAAGAAGTATCTGACCACTATAATATGATACAAAAGGAAAATTTTCAATTAGGTCACTAGGTCAAAAGTTATAGTCAGTCAAACTAGGCTATTCAGAATTCTGTTCAATTGCACAATGCATGATAACAGTAAACTACTAACTTTGAGGGATTTGAAATCTAGTCAGAACGTATCGAAATGACTTGGGATTCAAAACATAGGTTCTCTGGTACACATAATCAACATCCCCAAAGTGGCGGGTCATGACACATTTCTAGGTGGAAGATATTCAAAAGAAAACTAGGCCATTTACAACAGATTGACACTTGAGCAAAAATGCAGATTTAGATAACCCCCTCAAAATGACTACTCCCTAAACATATCAGAATTGAAATTTAGGAGTTGGAACCCACTGCATATGCCAAATGAAAAGCATTAGAACCTCTTTCTAATTTGTACCTCATGAAAATAATCAGGGCATCTTTTTCAATCATTCTAATTGAGCCTTTTCTCACAATTTTTAAGGGTATTCACTTTGCTTATCTGAAAGTTTAAAATGGTAACTCCAAATTTAGGAGTACTAACAAGCTAGAACAAGAAACACATAATATATGGAGTAACATACTCAACCCTGATGAGGAAATCAGTTATAAGAAGGAAACTATCACTAAAACAGATAACTCAATAGTTGAGTTAGACAGTGAAGAGGTACAAATAACAGGCCAAAAATAGACTGACATTATAGATGAAGATTGGCTAAAAGACGGTGATGATGATCAAGTACCAGCAAGCCCCATCCACATTAGCTTAGAGGATGAAGAAGTTATGAAAGAAGAATTTTCAATAAAAGGTAGCTTAGATGTTGATATAAATGATGAATTGTGGTTAGACAACCTTGTCAATACCACTACAGGACAAGACCCGGCAGTAGATGTTCAAAAATATGAAGACATTAATGCTACAAAGGGAAATACTGACGGATAGGATACAACTTTTAACACTGCAATAGTGAATACACTGACAAACATGAATATATTAATAAATGCTATTGATATTCAGTCAAGTCAGGATAAATCATCTAAGAAAGATGATAATATACCCAAGGATATGGATACCGGTGAAAACAAAGATGCATCCAACACTCACAAGGATATAGATAAAGAAATGAAGGATGCAACTGACAACTAGCAAGAAGTGTCAAAAGGTCAAAACAAACAGGCAGATAAAAAAACTGATGATACATTGAGAAAGGTTGAAGAAAAAGATAAAAGTGAAGGAGTCAAACAGGATGAAGGTATAAAACTTAAAGAAGATACATCTGTTGATACACCCAAGGAAAATGAGGAGACATCTTCACCAAACTAGCTGGTGGACTTAGAACATATACAAAAGGATGCCTCATCTTCTCAACCCTCACCTACCAAGTCAACCCAATCTCAGGCTTTACAGATGGTAGTACATCAATCTACCACCCAGCCAAAGAAGAAGAAGAAGAAGAAGAAGAAGAAAACAGTAAAGAAAGACATCTTGGCTGTTACACTAGATGAAGTAATAGAAGTTCCAAACTGGGATATTACCACTTTGGACAATGATAAACTTCAAGAGTTTGGAGTGTTATGTCAAAGAAAAGCCATTCAAAAGAAAATGATACAAGAACACAGGGAAACAATGGCACTAGACAAGGCAAGAGATATTCTCCAACAACTTGTTCCTGAGCTAAAACTTGAAGTAAACACTATAGTTAAGGAACAAATTGTTGTTCTTATCGACGCCATCACAGAGCAGAATATAGATGCAGAACAAGCTATGGAAGAACAAGCAGAAAAGAAGTATCAATACAATTTAATTGATAAAATCAGCCAAGAAGTGACATTGAACAAGGTAAATCTCTCTGAACTAAATGATCAATTAGAGCCAATGATTGCTGAAGCAATTACCTTAGTTCAAAAGATGTGCACACTTGAAAATTACACAAAATAAAATAGTGACAAACTAGCAGAGATAGATTCCAATGTCACAACCAGTGCACAAAGCCTAACCTCAAATACATATAGCATAAAGGCACATCATGATAAGGTCATAGAGGCTAACAAGCTAAGGCAAGAAATATGGGATGCTGAAACACAACTAAGAGGTGAGATTATAGAACTACAGGCACACATTTTGCCTAATCTTACAATTCTACAACAACATATTTCTGATGCAAGAAATCTTATTGCAACCCCCGAGATGTCTATAGTAGACACCATCTATGATATACATGTTCAGATATCACTGGAGCAAATGGCTCTATAAATGTTGAAGGAGAAATGGGAAAAAATGATGGAGGAGATCAAGTCCTCACATTCCCAACTTTTTGGCAAGCTGTAAGTAGCTTTGCCTTTAGATTCAAAAAAGGAGGAAAGGAAATGTATATTGTATGTATAGTAGGAACATATAGTTATGTACAATCTATATCAAAAGAAAAAAGAGGAAAATAAAAGTACATAAGGATATGTATATATACTTACACTTATTAGCATATACATAGGGGGAGTCATTCAAATGACTAAGGAGTATACATAGGTGTACATACTAATACACTCAGTATATTGAACATATCATGCTTTTGATACTAATGTCAAAGGGGGAGATTGATGACATTAATTTTTCCATTAGTACACTTAGTGAAAAACATTGACAGAGATCACCGGAAGACTACAGAGATCACCAGTAGACTACAAGAATAAACGGTAGACTCCAAGCATTACCAGCAAACAGTGAGCATACTCGACAGAATACAAAGGTCCCAAGAAAATGCTAAGTATGGAATTGATCGACGAACACTGACAAGTGTTGCACTAACGAAGTGAATAGGACATCATCGACGGGTCAATAACATAACATTGAGAACATTACCAATGACATAGTTTTGAGAACAAAACTGATGAAAAATAAAAGGCATACCCAATGACCAATTCAAGAAAGGAACATTAATGACCAAGAAAATCGACAGTCAGAACCGACAGTCACTAAGAGAACCCGCAAATAGTTGATCTAAATTTTACACGTCAGATAAAGCAATGTAATTCTATTTATAGAGTTTTAATTTGTTTCAAATCATAACTTGAGGGTCAAGCAAGCTTTATGTAAATGTTTTAAATCATCCTAATGGATCTAAAACATATCTAACTAAAGATCAAGGTCAAGTTGTAAACCTTGGATCTAGAGTTAACTTGCAAAGTGTGAATGAAGAATTGAGCCAAAAACTAGTATAAATAGATGTTCAAATCAATTGTGAGTTATGAGTTCATTGTTGTTGATAGCCACGAAGAGCATCTAAGGAGCAGAAGGAAGAATTCATGCAAAGTTCAGAAACAGATCATATCAATTGTCAAGAACACACAGAGGCTACCGACGAGCAGATAAAGGTATTATTCAATCATGGAAGGATGATTACTTATATGTATGAAGGTTAATTGGATCTTTTATCAGCAATTAAAGATTTCATACATCATCAGATCAAAGACTTATGTAGTTGCATTCTAACAAGTGCATCACATCTAAAATCCTTTTGTAGAAGGTGGACTTAACCATTCTTTACAAATCTCTTAACAGTGTTGCTAAAGCTTTAAATGAAGTAGATCTTAAGAGGTCTCCACTTTAATACTCCTAACAGGGTAGGTCATCAGAAGTGACCAATTGTAAGCCTTAACCGACCCCTTCTTATCTAAAGATAGTGAAGTCTTGTGGGTAACAATCTCCATCATAATTTTTACTTCCTAAAAGGAGTTTTCTACGATATCATATCTTATGTTATGTGTTATCTATTTTCATGAATGTTTCTGTTATGGTTACATACTAAAGAACTTATGATATGAATGCATATACATAAAGAAAGATGAACAGTTAGATAAGATAATTTACAAACTGATGATTAAGGGTTAATGGGCTAACCAAGAAAAGTTTTAGAGGTACTGATTCACCCCTCCCCTCTTAGTACATCATATCAATATAGTTCCAACACAACCATCCTCTGATATCATGTAGTTCCCCAAACCAGCATGCCAAATAACATTATCATGGGCCTCTAAAGTCCTTTCTGATCCCGATTTTTCTAGATATATATGGGATGTTATCTATCCGATTCTTTGTCTCCTTAATGATTGGAAATCATTATTATCAAGTGCAAGACAACTTGCATTGAATAAATTAGACACATAAGGTTCTACATAATGTGCTGCTAACAATTCAAATTTCATAGTGACCTTGGTTCCATATCTAGTATGGAAAAGCATATGAGACAAGTTATAAGAAAGATACCCCCTATCTAATTTGTGAACTCTCTTGACAGACATAAGGAAAAAAGAGTAGGGAGATCTATGATGTAAATATAAAGGAGGATAAAGAAGTTAGGGCTTGCATGAAGGACCAAACTTGTATCCTTGGCCAGACCTATTATGTTTACTGATGAACCACCAAGTTGTGTTACTTTCTTTTGGAATGGTTCATACTTGATTCCTAATTGGTCAGCTACCTTCTTGGGCATGACTAAACTAGTAGCTCCACTTTCTACCATACAATTATGTACTATAAAATGTCCAATAGTTAATGATACATAAAAGGGAGGTGGTTTTAAGTTCCTACCTTGAATGGCATCTTCTTTGGTAGTGTTGTCAAGGATTTTCTTTTCTTGATCAATGTTGACCAACACTAGCTTAGCTACATCATTTGTGGGTCATTGAGGGATTGCCTCTTCACACATTTCCCTGTTCAAGGTTTCTGGTTTCCCCAGAATGGCTAAGGAGTCCCACATGGTCATAGTCACATTCATTTTCTTCATGTTGTCCACAATGTTGAATGATACCAATGCATGGAATTTTGGGTGTGTTGTCACCATTATGGGCTCAACTTCTTTGGTAGATTCACTCTCTTTGACTGACATGACAGGAGATCTTTTCGTTATGGAAAGAAAAGATGGATGTGATTTCTCCATAGATGTAGTAGATTTTTTTCCATCCTTTTATTTCTCTATGTCTTGATCTCTTCTCTTGGACCTAGTATTGGCTGTAATTGAAGGCCTACCATTTAATCCATTAAAGTATTCACTTTTCCAATTAGGGAACACAGTTTCATTAGATTGTGTATCTTTTTTGGGTACTGACCCACTAGAAGATGCCTTTGTTTGGGTGTTTGAGGCATTTTGTGCCATGAGTACTTAATTCACCAATACGTTCAAGCATGTAGCCCGATTATGTTGTTGATTGCAACGAAAACACAATGCATTCACTGATACAATATTGTTTTGACTTGGAACCATATATCTAACTAGATTTGTAGAGTTGAGAGGAGATGTGTTGTAGGATTGAAATGGTTTCTGATTGAAATTTTTCCTCTGACCTTGATAATTTCCCTGATATGGTGGTCTACTTTGCTGATAGGATTGTCCTTAAGCTTGATACTACTGGTTAGGACCTTGATTTTATTGTTGGAAAGGTGGTCTACCCCCTTGATTCTTATTTTTCATATTGATCAACTCATTATCAAAATTTTTCTACAAGCTCTTAATTTCTTACAATTCTTGGGAAGATCCTGCTCTTGATTCCTCATTCCTTGAACTTGCTTGAGGTGCTACTACAATAGGTACAGGGGTGAATGGAGGAATATGTAGAGGCATATTGGGCTGAATATCAGGGAAGAGAGGCATGGGTGGCCTTGGGCCTATCTTACTAGCTTGAATTAGGCAATTTTATGCTTTAACAACTATATCGAAAGGCTGAGTTAATGAAGTAGCTCCCAAAGACTGAATCATGACAAAAATATCACTATTTAAACTTTTCAAACAATATAGAAAATTATAATTTGTTGAAGGCCTTATGGAAATAGGAACCCTATTCCATGTCTTGAAGAATGTGTTGTTGAAATTTTTCATCTATTCTTGGGGAGATCTTTTGATAGTAGTCAGTTTCTCAACTAGGGATAAATGATCTAATTTATTTTAAAAATATATGTTGAGGGAGCCCCAAGTCTTTCCCATGAATCAATGGAGTCAACTGCTGAATTCCTCAACCACTCTAGGTCTTTACCCTTGAAAGAGGTTGCTAAAACTTTAGTAGCCACATCCCCTTCAGTGATATGATGTATACTACAGATTGTAGTCACATCTCTAACATGTTCACAAGTTGTTGTCTGGCTTTCACTTGTGAAATCAGAAAAAAAAATTAGTGTTGCTAAGGGCACATGATGATCTTGAGAAAATTTTTATGGGCTACCCTGATTAAAGGGTACAAATGCAAACCGTCTTGCCATTGTAGGAACTATGACTTGATGAAAATAAATTGTATGGGTTGCACTTGAACCAATGAGTGAAGTGAAATATACTAACAATTATTTTCTCAAAGACCTTCCTCTCCTTCTTGAATAGAAAAGAAAGGGTCTCTACTCTAAAACAAGGGGTAGACTATACTCTCCTTGTAGGGGAGGTCCTTTGAGATGATCTCCGTTTTCTTCTTGTTGGAGGTAGCTGCAAAAAATAGAAGGCTTTGAAATCCTTGCTTCTATCATTCTCAAAATATTTAATGGGACTGGATCTCCTTGTTATTAACACCAATGGAGTCTCCATATATGCTTTAAAAGGAAACCTCTCTAGGTCATTACTATTTAATCAGCATATCAGAGATAGCATAGTTTGAAATATGAACTTCCTTTGTGGTCCCACCAGGCATGCCAGAAAATGTTATACACCAAATTTGCACCCTATTAAGCGCTAGAGCCTAATGATCCATATAACATGGGAATCACTTCTAGGTTGTGGGACCTATGCTAACTGAAGTAAAACCTCTAGATTGTAGGTCAGTTCCTCTCAGATAATCACCTATTTTTTCTCTTTAAACATGAAAAGCAAACCTGGGAGGAAAAGGGGAAGAAGGAGAACTGAAAGGGAAATAAATAAAATTTTAACCTAAAGGGTAATGCACCAAAAGTGACATGAATCACAATATAATTACCAAGAACTAACTTGAAATTATTGAATTAATACAAGTATAACTTCCTGGATAGTTTTGGAAAAAAGTGTTTCATAGAGAGTCTAAAATGAAAAGAGGCTATTCAAGGAAAGAGAAGATTTCACAAACAATAAAATATTCAAGGAGATAGACATGGACTATGACCTGCAAAAAAATAACCTCTCTAGAAAATAAGCACAGGAATTAGACAAAGATAATAAGGGATGAAAAAAATCCACAAGATTAGCCTTATCAAATCATCCACAATAGTACACAAACATGCAATAAATAAAGAAAAACTTGGAATAACTCACAACTTCTTCAATAATCATCCAGTATATTATGCTTTAGAAAGAATCCCAAAACACGTGAGAACCTAAGGGTAGGAAAAATACCACAGAAAGTCCTGCATAAGCCTTGGAAGACTGAGAATTATAGACACATGAAAAGTTTAAGGACAGAGAAAATGTCATAGAAAACTTCTTACATAATCTGAACCTCCTTACAAAAGATCAAAAAACTACTTATATGCAACCTCCCCTAGGACACAGGTTCAGGAGTTAATACATCAATTCGATTAGGGAAGAATTAAGGTTATAGTAGATGTACATTATACAATGCAAAACCCTAAAATAGTCAAGTTTTCCCATTAATGCATCTAGGAAATATCTTAGATGATCAGACATCCCTCAAGAATATCTCATTTTTCTATAAATTTGAGAAGACCCATCATCTTGATCCATCTACCCTCTCTGCAAGTTGGAAAATGTTGTCATCACCATGAAAAACCTGAGAATGACCTTTAAATATTCAAATTTAAACTCAAATAGCCACAAGTGGCACAAAAATTCCTAATTAAAGGCCCAAGTTTAAATCTTTATTAACATTAAAACATAGTTTTCGATGTTCTTTAAGTTACACGCAAGCATAGGATCAAATATTCCATGTGGCACACAAGTACGATGTCTCAAACATTATCTATCTTCATCTTCACCTTTGAGTCATAAAACCTACCATCTGATCTTCATAAACTTGTGGCATCTTTATCTTACATTTAGTGTTGACCTCAGATCTAATCTGGACATGTGTCATCATGGTGCATTGACTCAATGATTAAACAACTTCATCTTTCTCATCAAGGCTTTACACCTTCCACATGATCAAAAATAACTTTATCAGTATTTACTTTACCTTATGACCTCATCTTGGCCCACCATGGATACGTGTCACAATGATGCAATGCCTTAATGATTAAAACCTTCATCTTAGTGACTAAGGCATCTTGACGACCGTTGAATCAAAAGACATCTGCAATACCCGTGCCTTTAGCGCTTAACCATTCTAGATGTGTGGTGCTTGGTTTCTCACTCTATATCCCTAAAATAATATTCCTTGATTCTCTACAAGTGAATGAGGTTCGTTGGATCATCCTTTTGGAATCTCCATGTGTCACCCTATCACGCACTCATAACCATTTCTTTTGTCTACCAATAACCATTGTGACTACATGACACCGACCGCTAGCCATTAGTCGCACACTCATGACCATTTCATGTCGCTGGCTCTAACCACCATGACCGCGTGAAAACCTTCAGTCATGCACTCGCACACATTTTCTGCTAGGTTCTCTAACCACTGTGATTGCCAAATCACCTCCCTTTCTTTGAGCCACCTGCCAAAAATTGCATGCCTTTTAAGCACTTAAGCATTGCGTGCTCAGACATAAAAAAATGAAATCCTTCCTCTGCACAGTCAATGTGTGATAAATGGCCTAAGCATTTCAAAACCAAAAGAAACTAGAAAATGCATCATGACCATTCTAACTATTTAGTGTAACCAAAATTGGAGAAAAATGGGAAATTGACTAGGAACCATGATAGAAACCTTACAAGCTAGGCTCTACCCTTATGAGAGCCTCATTTTTCTCCAGTTGTAGCCAAAATTGGACAGGATGGGAAAAATAGGTAACATGTACCATGGGGACAAGGGACCAACCAAGACACATACATTGTCTGAACCATTATTCTAATAAGCAGGCATGTAAAGTTGCTCAACTAGGAATTCATATTGCATAGAGTCGCGAGGAATCTCCAAGAGAGAGCCAATGGTTTCCATTAGATCCAGAGCCTTATTTTGTAGTCTAGGTAATTTGTAAATGGACAAAATTCAACTTCATCTTGTCAACCATCTCTTTATAGGGCATCAATTTGTCTTATTTTGTTTAGTACTCATCCAAGACTTTTTTGATGATGAGCTGGGAATCCCCGAAGACATGTATGTCTGTGATGTTCTATTGGATAGCCATGTGGATTCTTGTGACAAGAGCCTCATATTCTACAATGTTATTTGTGCAGGGGAATCCCAATTTGAATGACTTAGGGGTGTATTCACCTTGAGGTGTGACAAAGAGTATTCCTTCCCCTGCTCCATGAGCTATGTAGGATCCATCAAAATAAATTTTCCAGGTGGGTTTCTCTTCTACCATACATAAATGTTTATCTGGGAATTCTATGACCAAAGGATATGCATCCACCAATGGTTCCTCTGCTAGCTAATCTGTGATGACTTTCCCTTTAATGGCCTTTTTATCCACATATTAAATATCAAATTTTCTTAGAAGCATAACCCATTTTTCCATTCAACCTATGACGGTGATCTTATATAGTAGGTATTTGAGAGTTTCCACTTTTGAAATGAGCTTTACTATGTGACTGAGCATATAGTGGCGAAGTTTCTAAGTGGAAAAAACCACTACCAGGCATGTTTTTCCATAGGGGAGTAATTGAGCTCATAACCTACTAAGGTTCTACTGATGTAATAAATGACTCTTTCTTTTCCATTATTGTCTAATTGAGAAAGGAGTTCCCTCAGTGTTGTTGTAGTAGCCAAAATATATAGGATAAGTGGGCGACATGGTGAAGGTGGTACCAAGATAGGCAGATTTTCCAAGTATTCTTTGATTTTCTCAAAACTCTTCTAACATTGAGGGTCCCATTTGAATTTGTTGTCTTTGTAGAGAAGATGGGTGAATGGTTGGCACTTGTTTGCTAGTTGGTAGATGAAGCGATGCACATATTGCAACTTTCCTTGTAGACTATGTCACTGCCAAAGTGTTATGGGTGGAGGTATTTCCATGATATCCTGTACCTTTTTGGGATCTATTTCTATGCCTCTTCTTGATACAATGAACCCTAGGAGCTTTCCTGATGCGACCCCAAAAACACACTTCTTAGGGTTGAGTATTAGACCATAGTGACTGAGCCAATCAAATACACATTCTAGTACATCAAGATGATCTCCTATTTTTATTGATTTGGCCAAGATGTCGTCCACGTAGTCTTCAAGAATTTTTTGGATCATGTCATGAAAAATAATGTTCATGGAACTTTGATAAGTCACCCCTGCTTTTTTTAAGCCAAATGGCATCATATTGTAGTTGAAGGTACCATAGGTGGTTGTAAATGTGATCTTATGTTGACATTCTTCTACCATGTAGATCTGATTATATCCTAAGAAACCATCCACGAGTCACATCTCATGTCCAGCAGTAAGGTCTGCAATCATGTCAATATTTGGCAGGGGGAAATCATCCCTTGGGCATGCTTTGTTAAGATCCCTAAAGTTTATGCATATATTGATTGATTTGTCTGGTTTGGATACACATACCATGTTGGAGATCCACTCAGAATAGTCAATGGTGTGGATGATCTTACCTTGAAGCAGTTTTTTCAATTTCACCTTGACTAATAATGCTACCTTGGGATGCATCTTGTGAAGCTTCTGCTTCACCATCTTGACATTTGGATCCAATACTAGATGATGAACTACAAAGTTAGGGTCTATTCCTCGCATGTGAGAATAAGACCATGCAAATTTATCTATGGACTCTTGTAGGAGAGAAATAAGGGATATTTCTTCATCTTCTATCAGTGATGTTGCAATGTAAGTGATGTTGGGATTTTCTTCCATACCCAGGTTGATAGGATTTGTTTATTCTATGAGAATGGATGACTATAATCATGGATGAGAGGAAGAGGATCTTATTCCTCTGGCACCTCAGAGAGGTTTTCACCAGTAGATACACCCTTTTTTTTTACTTTTTTGCAATCAGATAGCGCCCTTGAGGGGTTTTCACTAGGGGATCAATTTTTTTCTTTTTTTCTTTTTGTTTTCAATTTCACTTTTGTGATTGAAGGCCTCCTCTTCCCCAAATTATGCTTTTAGATCCAATTTGTATACATGTGTTGATTCATGCACCCAGTCAGATTCTTATTCTGTAGCTCCCATGAATCTTAGGAGCACTTCCTCACATTGGAACTCATCAATGTGTATGATGCTTGGTTGGTCCTAGCCTATAAGTTCAAAATGGACAAGTGGAAGGTCAATGAGGTTAATGGAAAATTCAACAGGAAGGTCAATGGGTCCTAGCCCAGAAAGGTTTCATCATTGAGGACATCTTCATAGGCTCTCACAATTTTATCTTTTTGGGTATCTTTGACATCAATGATTTAACTCATGGTATTACCATAGGTGTAACTATTTTCATTGGTGCCCTCAATCATGGCAGAGCTTAAACCAAGCCCTTCATTCCTTTCTTGTAGGATGGTTTCAACAGGATCTCTCATGCCTGTTCTTCATAGCCTAAGCTGACTCCCTGATAGTTTCATTTCCCTATATCCATTTTGTGAGATGTAGGATATTTTCCCTTTAAGTAATCAATGAGACCCTTGTTTGGGGGTGGCAGATCTTTGTAAAGTCATCAGTTAATTTTTTGTGCCATCTCTTAGCCATTCTGAATGACATGGGGAATGAAAGTGGTAGAGCCTATTTGCATTGGTTCAGTCATCTTTGGTCATTTCATGCTCTAATTTGGTGGGCGTCCCTGGGTGTGTGGATCAGATGGTAGGGCTCCTACTAAAATGGCGTCAGATAGGCTATACTCCCCACAACCCTTGTTGTTCATCTTGACTATGGAAAGAGTGGATGAGAGGATTGTCTCTGGGTCTGAATGGGTTCTAGAAGAAATGGTGACATAAGTGCCAATTTCAATCCTGGGACAATGATTAGAATGTGGGAAGGAAGCTTCCAATGCATGATAGTATGTGAAGGGTTGGGGATCTACACAGATGGTGACTTCAGTGTTGTTATGTGGGAATTTTATGCACTAATGGAAGGTGGATGGGATAGCCTGCATAGAATGGATCCAAGGAGGATATTGAAGGGGAGGTTAAGATCAACAATGTGGCATATCATATCGTGTACTGCTAGGCACAACTGAATGACCAATAAAATAGTACCTTTTGATGTTCATTCCAGATTATTATATACCTTGATGGTGATGACATTTTTCATTATATCTGCTTCAGTATATCCCAATTATTTAATGATTTTCAAAGTAAATAAATTAAGGCTCAAACCATTATCTATCATGACCTGTTTAATGTCAAAGTCATTAACCATGACGGCGATACAGAGAGGGAGATTGTGCTCTACTTCAACAGATGTTATATTTGTGGGTTTGAAAGAGATTCTGTAACATGCGGATAGGTGGCCCATAAGATTTTGAAATTGTGTAGGATCAATGTCACTGGGGACACAATATTATTGTAGGGCTTTATTAAGGATTTCCTAGTGGATAGGCAAAGTGCGGAGGAGATCCAGAATGGAGATTTGAGTCAGGTTGTTCCCTAGGTGTTCCAATAGATTGTATTGTGCTCCAGAAGGGGGAGCAGCATTAACACCTATAATAGTTATTCTTCCTCAGTGGGTGGTAACTGGACAATGGTTATTTATGCCTTTAACATTAATGACATTAACCGAAGGTTCAACTTGGGAGATACAACTGATGAGATGATCATAATTGATGTATATAGTAGCATATTATTTCTTGTCAAAATTATCTTTTTTTTTTTCCTTCCCTTGGTTACAGGGTTGAGCGGGATTGGCAGGTCCTTTTCCAATGTCGTGTTGAGGAAACATATTTTGAGAGATTTGTAGATTTTTATTTGGAGAGGGTTGAGCTGGTGCATCGACAGTGATCTCCTCTTTGTTTATGAGATCTTGAATGTAATGTTTGATCTTCATGCACTTTATGGTTATGTGTCCCTTAACACAGTGATATTGAAAATACTCATTATCCCTATACCATACACGTTTTTGTGTTGATTCATCAAAAGGTTGTGTTTGTGGGTACACAAATAGATTCACCTTAGCCATGCTTTGGAATATAGCATCTATGGGTTCACCCAAAGGGGTGAATGTGCATTTTGGTATGTTTTGGGCTCAGGGTTTGTTTTGTCCATGTGGGACAGATATGGCATTTACTTGATTAGCATGGATTTGGTGATTGGGTTGAAGATTTTTCCCAGAAGGTGGATATGTTGGTGCGCTCTACTAGGTAGTGATGGGTTGGTACGTAGGTTGTTTATATGTGGTTTTTTTATATGTAGACACTAGTTATTGGTATGCATGCACTGGTTGTTGGTATGTCAGAATGGGTACTTGAGGTCTAGCTACCACAATTTGGACATGTTTGGCATCTGTGGCACCATTAGTCACACCGCTCTTTTTCTTGTTCTAATAGAGGAATCTATCATTGTTGGGTCTATCATGACTTGTCTTCTTGTAGATTTTTATGGTTCCATCATCTATGAGAACCTTTTGAAGGTCCATACCCTTTCCGTAGATTTCTTGGTATGTCTGTAAACAATTCATGCTGACATGGTGTGCTAATTTGGGGTGTAGATTATCAAT
This sequence comes from Thuja plicata, assembly GCA_018584345.1. Lineage (NCBI taxonomy): Eukaryota > Viridiplantae > Streptophyta > Pinopsida > Cupressales > Cupressaceae > Thuja > Thuja plicata. Next base: position 409,524 of record MU224332.1, on the reverse strand, counting down.
GAATATCTTAACCAAATATTTATCAGGAGGTTGGTATGAAAATATGGTAGTGAGGCCTTTCCATATTTGGAGATAGTCTACCAGGATTTCACCTCCGGCTTTCTTTTTGGAGTTGCACAATTCTAGGAGAGATAAATCACTCTCAACAAAATGTGCATATTGAGTCATGAATTTTTTTGACAACTTCGTGAATGTGGTAATCAAACCATAGGGTATTTTTTAAAACCATTCGAGATCTGATCCTGCCAGGTGTTTGGGAAAGAGGTGCAGGAGAAAGTTATCATTGTATGCTACCTCTTGGCATGCCATGTAGAACTCATTAATATGACTAGCATGATCACCCTTCCCCCTATATTTGTCAAATTTGGGAGTTTCAAAATGTTTGGTAAAAGGGACTGTTGTAATGGATCGATGGAAAGGATGGGGACATACTTCTTCAAATTGGAATGTCTTGGTTTTTGTCCTGAGTCAAAGCTCTTTAAGATAATTCTTCATCTCTTCCCATTCTTGGTTGATCAGTTGAGGAGGTGAAACTCCCATTATGATGGATCTAGGTGAGTGATATGGGTCAAAAGGTTTTGGGGAATAGGGAGGATTTTGCAGAGGTTATTGAGGGGTGTGATAAGGGGATTGGTGGATGGGTTCTGAAGGATAAAACTATATTTGAGGGGCATATTGTTGTTGGTAGAGCAGTTTTACTTTGTGAGAGAGTTGATAAGTAGGAGGGACTTGGGTTGGACCCACATAAATTGGTTGTGTGTTTGCATTATTATTTGTGGGATGAATGGTTTTTGAATGAGTGCCCCAAGTGGGAGGGGAAAGGTAGTTGATGCAAGCAGGAACACTTGGCTGCTGAGGAGGTGCGATGATTTGTGATGCTGCAGATTAAGGCATCGCCAAGTAATTAGTGTAAACTGGCAGCTTTTGTTGGATGGGTTGCACAATGAGCTCCATGACAAATGGATTGGTGAATTATTGTTGTGCTTGGGAGGTGGAAGGATTTGTATTACCGGATTGCATTGTATCCCAAGTGCTTTAATATAGGCCTGAGAGTAGCCCCAAGTGAAGGATGATGTAGATTATGTGGTTTGGCCAACTTGAGAAGTTTGCTAAGAATTTGGCGGGTTATTTTGCACTTACACAAGTGATGGGAAAAGTGGTGCTGAGGTGTTTTGTGTAGGTATGTCAGGTAGATAATGTCTCAATTTCCTTAGTACTTGTAATAATGTGTACATCTCCAAATCATATGAGGAATACTTCCTCTTTGCATCATTCAATTTTTTGCTATGAAAAGCTACTGGTTTTTTCCTCTTGACTCAAAATGCACCTATGGAAACATTGCTTGTATTACATTCCATGGTTTACAACTTATCAAAGCTAGGAAGTGTAAGAATAGGATGAGTTTCTATCCTTTTCTTCAAATCCTCAAATCCTTTATTAGCCTTCTTGTTCCATTGGAACCTTGCTTTCATACCTCCTTTTATGGTATCTAAAATAGGTGCACTAATTTCACTAAACCGTCTGATGAACTTCTTGTAGAACTATGGTAATCCATGGAAGCTTCTTACTTCTATGGCTGACTTAGGTGTAGGCCAATTCAAAATTTCTTCCACCTTGCTGATATCCATCTTCAAGTTACCTTCTGAGATAACAAAACCCAACTATACAAGTTCTTGCATCATGAACTCACTCTTCTCCAAGTTTATTGCCAACTTCTCTTCATGGAATCTTTACATCACCATTTTCAGATGTCTGAGATGATCCTCCTTGGTTTTGATGAACACTAAAATGTCATCTAATTACACTAAAACCCATTTTCCAATGAAGTCTTTCAACACCTCATTCATTAATCTCATAAATGTGCTCGGGGCATTGGATAACCCAAAAGGCATAACAAGCCACTCATAAAGTACCTTGGTAGTCTTCCACTCATATCCACCTTTGATTCTTATCTGATGATAACCACTCTTAAGATCTATCTTGGAGTAATACTTATCTCCTCCTAAGCAATCCATCAAATCCTCTATCCTAGAAATTGGGAATCTATACCGAATTATGATCCTATTTATGGCCCTAGAATCTGTGCATAACCTCCAAGTACCATTCTTCTTTGGGGATAGGAATGTGGGAACAACACATGGACTTATACTCCTTCTAATCAGTCCTTTATCAAGCAATTCTTGAATTTGGTTGGCTATCTCTGCATTTTTTGTGGGGTCATTTTGTAGGTAGCTTTGTTGGGAAGTGAGGCTCCTGGGATGAAGTCAATCTGATGACTAATGGATCTCTTAGGTGGTATACTAGCTCTCTGACCATCAGTGATGATGTCTTGGTATTTACTCAACAACTCTTTCACTTCTAAGGGTAACTCTTCCTTCTTATCCCTTTTATCTTTCTTTGGATTTAGAACCAAAGCAAAGCCTACTCCATCTTCTTCCTCCAATGTTTGTAAGAACTCTTCCTCACCTACTAACAATATGTTAGGACCCTCTTTCTTCACTTCACCTTCTTCCAAGATTGACTAGATCTTGTAGATCACTCCATCTTTCTTAAATTAATAAGAGTTCTTAACTCCATCATGCACTGCAACTCTATCAAACCGCTAAGGTCTACCCAATAATAGATGAAAAGCATCCATGGGAAGTATATCACACAACAGTTGGTCCTCATATCTCTCTATAGAAAATTCTACCCAAGCTTATTCATTAACTAATACATGTTGATCTTTATTCAGCCAAGTAACTCTATAAGGATTGGTATGAGGAATTCTTTTCAACTTTAACTTTTCAATAGCTTCTAAAGAAATAATTTTATCAGTAGAACCTGAATCTATGATAACTTTATAGACCTTACTGAGTACCTTTCATTTGATTCAAAATAAAGATCTTCTCTGGCTTTCCTCTTCTTTGTTGGGTTCTTTGAGGAGTGCTCTGCAAATCATTAGATTCTCTCCATTCTCAGAATCTAGTGCTACTTCTGCTGTCTTGTTGCTAGAAAAATCTTCTTGCACATAGTGGACTCTCCTTTCTCCTCCTTGTGATGTAGAACTCTTCTCAGGACATCAATATGCAGGATGTCCAAATTGTTGACAGTTGTAACACTTCATTCAAGATAAGTAAGATCATCTTCCTTGGTTATTAGTTCTTCCTCTTGAACTACTATTTGAACCTCTTCCTCGGTTATAACCACCTCTTGTGTTACTGGATTCTCCTTGATTCTCAATGAGTTTGGACTCACTCTAATTTCTTCCTCCATAGCCTCCTCTATGACCTTTGTTGTCTCTTCCTCTTCCTCTGCTATTTGAATCTTTCTTCTTCTTGAATTTTTCCTCCACCTCGAGGGCTAGCTGGTAACATTGGTGTATATACCTGGGGTTTAAGAGACTAATTTCCTCTTGGATACTCCACTTGAGACCATTCAAATACCTAGCCACTTTCAAGCTTTCTTCTTCCATCACATGCGACCTTAAGCATAGCTTGTGAAACTGTTAGACACCTAGATTTTCACCCTTATCCAAGCTCTCATAGTCTTGGTAATCTAGTGTAACATGGGAATCATCTCAAGGTTGTGGGACCTTTTTCTAACCAAGATGACATCTCTGGATTCTAGGTTGGTTCCTCTTGATATGTCACCCAAATTTTCTTCTTAACAGGAAAGTAAGTTCTTGAGGGAAAAGGGATAAAAGGAATGCATGAAATAGAAATGACTAAAAGAAAATTATCCTACCAAGTTATACACTGAAGGTGACCTAAATCATAATACATTGACTAATCTCAGTATGAAACCTTGGAACAAATAGAATACAACTTCCTAGATAGGCTTGCATAAATATTTCATAGAGAGGCCTGAGACAAACATAGGCTATTCATGGAAAGAAGTAATTTCACAAACAATAGCATATTTACTATAAGTAGACACGGACTATGACTTGCAAACAGACATCCACTTTTGCAATTTGGCACAAGAATGAGACAAAATATAGGGGACTTTAGAATATCCACAAACTAATCTAAATCAAATCATCTACAGTAGTACACACTATTGCAAAAGAAAGAGGGCTCAAGGACTCCAATGTTTCACTAGAAATCACTCAATATATTCTACTTTAGTAAGAGAGATCCAGACAAGAAAGCCTAGGGACAGAAAAAATATCACAAAAATCTTTTGCAATATCTAAACATCAATGAAAGATTACAAACTACATAAATTAAAGGGCAAAAAGAATAACACAGATAATTTCCAAGTTAGGAAAAATATGAGCTCTAAAGCTCTCAAAACTGATATATACTCCCCAACACGCAGGATTGGAGTCCCAAAAATGATTAGGGTTACATTATAATATGTTTTTCTTTGAATAACAAAAACCTTAACTGTCCAATCTGTCAGAAGAAATTCTGGAATTATCTACTGAAGATCATATCTATCTTTAAAAAGTAGCTTACCATAAAAAAAAATCTCTGGAAAAGGTCGATGGGTCTGATATGAAAGAAAACAAGTTGAAAATACATGGAATGAGGTATTAATTAGGAAACCCAGCTTGGGTCAAATCAGCCATACTATTTGTAGAGAATATTGCCAAAAATCAGATTGCCCTTTCAAAAAAGATGACTCAACCCCTTACTCCTCCTAAAGGGGTGCCCCCTATCCATCTAATCCTCTACCAGTCGGCTCTGCCCTAACTGTTAAAATCTGGTCTACAAAGATATTTGAATTTTTTAAATATTTGTATGACAACGGTAACAGCTGTCACGGATAATTGCATCAATAGTTGAGATCAAAATCTGATTTTACTTTGAAACGTAGCCATAGATGACTTTACTCTACCCAGGCTCTATATTATAATCTTGGGTTACCTTTCCTTCCTTGTCTCTAAATCTCCCAACTATTCCCTTTAACCTTAGTTATATCACGAGACTCGGCGAAAATGTAGTCTCGCAATCTCCTTATCTTTTTATTAACTCTGCATCCTTTCTAAGACCTAGCGACAAAGGTGATCTTGTAGTCACCAAATAAAATGGAATATCCCATTGTGGTTATGAGACGTGGAGACTGAAGGAGTGTGAAACATGGGCCCATCAAGAAACACATTCCTGTGTTATTATTTTACCATTGCCTTGTCACCACTTTCACTTACATCAACACTGAACTTAACTCAACCCACTCCTAACCATGGAGAATCTCAAGACTTGACGACTGAGTAATCTCAAAGTCTCATAAAGGATTCTTACTCTTGCAATTAATCATGAGACTTCCCAACTGAAAAGGACTTAACCTTATCCCGCTTTTACTCAAGTTATACCCATGGGTTGGGAAGACACTTAGTCACAGTACCTCATGATACTTTATTAACGTTGGGTTATACTAGGAGACTATGCGACTAAAGGAAAATCTCAGGGTCACCGAATAAAATAGAATATGCCTTTTTCCTTACGTGACTTAGAGACTAAAGGTAATGCTAAAAATGCACATGGATCTTTCAAGGAACTTAAGTGACCTATAAAGGTAATGGGGAAATAGAGTGAGAAATGGCTGAGCTAGGGTTTACAATAAATGCTTAGGATTTTCATACGTAGGTTATTTGCATGGACAAGGCAAAACAAGGAACTTAAAAGATATGCAGAGGACATGACCAAGACCAGAAAGCTAAGGTCTTTCATAGGATGGGCTCAACCCTCGTGGGAGCCTCATTTTACTCCACCTGTAGCCAATTTTATCAAATGAGGAAAATTTGGTTAACATTCTTGGTGATTTTTGCAGGATGTCTGCCTACTAGACATTGAGAACTAGTAGCCTCTGAAACATTCCATTGGGCATGGATTAATTTTTGTGAACAAAATATTCCTCTGATAGAGAAACAAATCTGAAACAAAACTAATGTGCACGGGCACTTCTTGAAAAGCTGGGAAGTTAGACTAGAAAGCTTTGAAAGAAAGCAGGAAATCTAATCTATCGTTGGCTAACTAGTGGAGCAAACTTGGTTAAACAAAACCATTTACTGGACTGCTAAAGTAGCTTCCTTTTCTGAGTAAAACATTTTTTAGTACATGCATAAGGATAATTACAAGTATATGAGGCATGTATAGATTTGTCAAACAATAACAAGTTGCCTATACAAAAGTGAGATCAGATTCACTTACCTCAATCTGATCATGTGACGGTAGCTCAACAAACTCCATTTGGGCTAGGTATCTGATAGGGCAGCCCTTTGAGATTCTGAAGATAGAAACTTTCTTGCTAGCATCTTTCCTCTTTTCATGGTTGTCCTCTTTCACTATGGAAAGCTATGTCATCTCCCCTTTAATGGTCAGAAGGTTGTCATCTCCTTCCTTTAAACTGGCCAAAAGCTCATCAAAGCTGTCAAGATCCTGAAGATCTAAAATTAGATCCAAATATTGCTTAGGTGACTGATCCTTTGAAAGGGAGTAATCCAAAAATGGAACTTCTACATCAGACACACAACTTTGAACTCCTACTCCAAGAAATAAGGGTTCATCATTTAGCCCTTCGCAAAAAATCCCTATGATCTCTGAAAAATCACACTCTTCCAAGCCTTTGTTGATGTTCTCCTCTTGCTGTTGTAAAGTTGCAGGGGTAGTTATAAAGATAAATTCATCATCCTACTCAATAAAATTAGGCAGCTCATCCAACAAGGCAATATCATCTTCTTTGATATCCACCATCTACTGAAGTTGCATCTTATCTCCTGACTAATTTTTTGTCATAAGAAATGACATAGTTTATGCTTCCTCATCAACAAAGATGGGAAGTCCCTCTAATAGGTTCACCAAGGTATCAGCTTGAATATCTATTCCCATCTTCTCATCCTTCTGTCCAAGCTCATCATAGTCCTTACTGAGCTCTGAAGTCTCTGACATCATCTCCTCTACATCATCATAGAGAAGCTTATTAACCACAAGCTCCTACCCTAATACTAAGCTAGTATCCTTGAAAAGGCTTGGTATTTGACAACCAAGAGGCATAGATGGCCATTTCCATAGAATTTAATCCCCCTGAGGGACAATAGAGGCCTCTTGGGGGAAAACATCTCTCCGGACAAACTGCCCTGATTGATTAGTGTACTGATCTTTCATCATAGTTACCTAAGAAGGAGTCTTCGCCTTAAAACTTGGAATATGTAGTTGGAGGATTTTGAGGGAAGACATAGAAGGCATATTTACTCTGACTCTTGGTAAGTCAAAGCCTACACTGCTTTGGTGCTGCTTCACCCTTGTTGCAATCACTTCTCTAGGCTGCTGATGTTCTAGAGGTAGCTGCAAGTGCTCTGTTGGCTTTTATGCTTCAAGAGAACTCTTGAAGCTCAGAAGTGAATTCCTTGTAGGTGCCTCATGTGTAGGATTTGGGAACAAATGATACCTCCCTTTTGGAATCTTAGGCCCAAGGGCTTCCTTTCAGCAATTTGAGCTTTCAATTTTACTGAAATAACTTCAACTCGGCAATTGAGCTCATCTTCAAATTGCTGCCCATGAAGCATCCCAATCTCAGGGATATATGCTTGCAAGGTGATTTCTTCATGGTAGGGGGTTAACCCTTGGAAACTACCATGAGTTTCCATATCTTGCTGCGAATTTTTTATCTCGGATATTTGCTTGATCATGTCAAGCGCTTTAGCTTTTATCTTTCCTTGTTCTCTCATAACCTCTGAGATATGAGACTTCTGTCTAATGGGATGAAAAGGGGGGGTGGGAGGTAGGAATTGTGGGCTAATTGCTTATGCATTAACATCTCTTTTTGTGCCTTTAGTTCCCATGCATTTTCTCTTTGGAGGGCTTGCTCATAATCTTTGACAAGAGCATAATCATCTGGGGCATGTTGGATATATTAATGTCCTTGTATAGTATGGAAGCTTGGGGTAAAAGTAGGCCTTGGAGGGCTTAGATATGGCTGATGACTAGCCCACTACATATTATTATTATGATAAGAAGGAGAGTAACCTAACTGCTCATAGCAGCCTGACATGTCTACTTATATGGTTAGCTAGAATTTTGAAAAATGTGTAAAAAATTGGAACATAGCAGCACTTTGATCTTTGAAACTAGTAGACCTACAGAGTCGCCAGATATGTAGCAAAATGACCTCTTCTAGGTCTGAATTATGTCATCAGCATATCAGTGATAGCATGACTTGCAAGATAAAATTCTTTATGGAGTCCCACCGAGCGTTCTAGAACTGTTAGATGCCTAGATTTTCACCCTTATCCAAGCTCTCATAGTCTTGGTAATCTAGTGTAACATGGGAACCATCTCAAGGTTGTGGGACCTTTTTCTAACCAAGATGAGACATCCAGATTCTAGGCCAGTTCCTCTTGATATGTCACCCAAATTTGCTTCTTAACAAGAAAGTAAATTCTTGAGGGAAAAGGAATACAAGGAATGCATGAAAGGGAAATGACTGAAAGCAAATTATCCTACCAGGTGATACACCGAAGGTGACCTAAATCATAATACATTGACTGATCTTAGCATGAAACCTTGGAACAAATAGAACACAACTTCCTAGATAGGCTTGCATAAATATTTCATAGAGACTCCTGAGATAGACATAAGTTATTATGGGAAAGAAGTAATTTCATAAACAATAGCATATTTACTATAAGTAGATACGAACTATGACCTGGAAATAGACATCCACTTTTTCAATTCGGCATAGGAATGAGACAAAATGGTAGGAGACTATAGAATATCCACAAAATCATCTAAATCAAATCATCCACAGTAGTACACACTATTGAAAAAGAAAGAGGGCTCAAGGACTCCAATGTTTCACTAGAAATCACTCAATATATTCTAATTCAGTAAGAGAGATTTAGAAAAGAAAGCCTAGGGACATAAAAAAATGTCACAAAAAGCTTTTCCAATATCTAAACATCAATGAAATATTACAAACTACAGAAATCAGAGGGCAGAAAGAATGCCATGGATAATTTCCAAGTCAGGAAAACTTTGAGCTCTAAAGCTCTCAAAACTGATATATATACTCCCCATCACATAGGCTTGGAGTCCCAAAAATGATTAGGGTTACATTATAATATGTTTTTCTTTGAATAAAAGAAACCTTAACTGTCCAATCAGTCAGAAGAAATTCTGGAATTATCTACTGAAGATCAGATCTATCTTTAAAAAGTAGCTTGCCATAAATGAAAATCTCTGGAAAAGGTTGGTGGGTTTGATATGAAAGAAGACCACTCAAAAATACATGGAATGAGATCTTAATTAGGAAACCTAGCTTAGGTCAAATTGGCCATACTATTTGTAGAGAATATTTCCAAAAATCAGATTACCCTTTCAGAAAAGCTGACTCAACCCCTTACTCCTCTTGAAGGGTCACCCCTTATCCATCTAATCCTCTACCAATCGGCTCTGCCATAACTGTTAAAATCTGATCTGCAAAGATATTTGAATTTTTTAAATATTTGTATGACAACAGTCACATCTGACGCAGATAATTGCATCGACAGCTGGGATCAGAATCAGATTTTACTTTGAAACATAGCCATAGATGACTTTACTCTACCCAGGCTCCATATTATAATCAAGGGTTACCTTTCCTTCCTTGTCGCTGAATCTCCCAACTGTTCCCTTTAACCTTAGTTATATCACAAGACTTGGCGACAATGCAGTCTCGCAATCTCCTTATCTTTTTATTAACTCTACATCCTTTCAGAGACCTAGCGACAAAGGTGATCTTGTAGTCACCAAACAAAATGGAATATCCTGTCATGGTTATGAGACTTGGGGATTGAAGGAGTGTGAAACATGGTCCCATAAAGAAACGCATTCCCCTATTATTAGTTTACCATTGCCTTGTCACCACTGTCACTTACATCAGCACTGACCTTAACTCAACCCGCTCCTAACCACAAAGAATCTGGAGACTTAACGACTGAGTAATCTCGAAGTCTCATAAAGGATTCTTACTCCTATAGTTAATCACAAGACTTCTTGACTGAAAAGGACTTAACCTTATCCTGATTTTACTCAAGTTATACCCATGGGTTGGGAAAACACTTAGTTACAGTACCTCATGATACTTTATTAACCTTGGGTTACACTGGGAGACTATGCGACTAAAGGGAAATCTTAGGGTCGTCGGATAAAATAGAATATGCCTTTTTCCTTACCTGACTTAGAGACTAAAGCTAATGCTAAAAATGCACATGGATCTTTCAAGGAACTTAAGTGACCTGAAAAGGTAATGGGGAGATAGAGTGAGAAATGGCCGAGCTAGGGTTTACCATAAACGCTTAGGATTTTCATACTTAGGTTATTTGCATGGACAAAGTGAAACAGGGAACTGAAAATATATACAGAGGACATGACCAAGACCAAAAACTTAAGGTCCTTCACAGGCTAGGCTCAACCCTTGCAGGAGCCTCATTTTACTCCACCTGTAGCCAATTTTATCAGATGAGGAAAATTTGGGTAACAGAAACTCTTCATGGTAGGAACTGACTTTTAAATCTTTTCGTCTCAGATTCTGTCTCTTTTTGTGCAACTACATTTCATAATCATCAGGAAGGTAAGTTTCCTTCATCTTGGCCACCATACCTTTCCAAATGGTTACAGGGTTCTTTCCTTCTTTAGTCCTCTCATCTTGGACAAACTTCCACCAAGTGAGAGCAGTTCCTCTCAATCTTGTTTTGGCTATTGTTACTTTTTAAGCTTCAGTCACATTATCATAGTCAAAGTGGTTTTTAAGACCTTCGATCTATTCCATGATTAACTCTGGTTCCATCTTGCCACTAAATAGAGGCACACCTTTTAAGGACTTACCACTCATTTCCTTCAATGCTTTCAAGAATGGCTCTTCTTGAAGCAGATTGTCTAGCTCTCGTATAATGTCTTCCTCGACCACTACTTTACCCTTTCCATTAGCTTCTCTCATTTGTTCACTGATAGCTGCAGTCCTAATCTATACTTCTTCCAACTTAGTTTCCATTTCGTCCAACTATTCCTTCAGGAGTTTATTCTCCTCCTTTTTCTCTGCCACATCTTTTGCGAGTTCTGCATTGGTCACCATCTTGGATGAGTCGAAAGACATTCTTGCAGATAACATGCAAACATAACATGCCCAATTCTTTTAGGGCTCTAATACCAATCTGATGTGGGACTGGAGTCTCATTGCTACTATAGAGTCAACCTGGCTCTGATTTGAGATAGTTCTCCTAGATCTCTTAGGGTATTCACAACCCTAAACTAAGGTAAGTCACTATCAGCTTTACCTCCCTTTCAAGACTTGGTCCCCATCGACATGTTATTCATCTTCCTCTCTGAACCTACAAAAATAGATTCATTCTACTCACTCAATCAATATTTTCAAAACATTTCTTTCAGTCTTTTCCCTAGCAAGACTATTACTGAGCTCGCCTAGAGTTAGATATCTAGACTCATAACTGTTGCTTCTCCTACCAAAAACAAAAAGGAAACTATGTACAAGGGATCCTCTCAAGTTCCATCCCAACACATGATTTTCACCATGGACTCAGGAATCTTGAGGGGCCATTAATGTTTACAACCCAGAATGGGTAAAGAGCTAACAACTTGCAAAATAGAAATAAAGTAACCTAATCTACTTGCATGCAAAAAGGAATAACCAAACTTGATATTCATTAAACATAGTCTGAAACTTCTCATTACTGGAACCACAACAAAACAATACAATAATCTACAACTTTGCAAGTTTCTATAACCTCTCCTTCTTTGCAACCTCTATTACTCTCTAAATTAAGGCTTAGGATGTCATCATTAACCATCCTATCATTGGAACAACCTTAACTGCCCACTCATTCGCAAGCATCTCTTCTGGAACCATTAAAACTACCCATATTGTCCATTAAAGACAAAATCCACTTTTCATGAGCCATTACAACTGAATTTACCGAGAAACAGTAAAGCAAAATTGAGCACTAGTGTTAACTAAGTGCCAGTGTTAACTGAGCTCTAGTGTTAACCGAGTGCCAGTTTTAACCAAGCTCCACTGTTAACTAAGAAGATTTATGAAAGGTTCCTGATGCCTTGGTTGGATTTCTAGAGGCTCACACACACACACACACACACACACACACACACAACTAAGATAAACCAACTAAGCAACAAGAGTGTGTGTTCATCAGCTTGACCCATTTTTCCACTCGGTCCTTACAAGAGTGAATGAACAAAACACTTTACAAACCAATAAAAATAATCTAAGAGTTCTTAAGGGTCTTTTACCCTAGTTCTTTAGGTTCTCCTGCACCATACTTCCCCAACAGAGAGAAATCAACTTCCAAGTGATCGGATCAGGTTGGGGTCAATGCCCAACTTTTTGAACTAGGTGCTCCTGCACCAGTATGACAGGTTGGGTAACGGCTGGTTGAGCTTGAAATGTGGGCCCTTGTGGAAAAGAGAGCTGGTTATAGGCTCTTGTGAGTGGCATTCTAGTGGTGAATTATAGTTGGTGCAAAACTGGGTTTGAAGTGCTCACACCTTGCATGACTGGCGGTTGTGAGGCAATTGGTTGAGTTTGGATTGGTTGAGCAATGGTGGATTGGACGATGATTAGTTGAGTGTTTGTTACAAGTTGCAATATTTGAGAAGAAATGGGTTGAATGGGTTGTGAATCTTGGATAGGTTGTGATGGTTATGAGGCTGGAGGTCCCTGAATAGAAAGCAACATTGGTTGTGTGACTGTGTACACCATGGGTTGAGTGGTTGTTGGTTGGAGCAAATGAGGTATAGTAGATCCAACTTGGGACATTCTATGTCATGGATCAAATATTTCCTCCACCATGGGATGGGAAAAGTCACCTAGGATGTTTAAAGATAGTCCAATTTGAGGTGGTATAATCCTAGGTAGAAGTTAGATTCCTTCTTGCTGAAAATTGGCAAGAATGGTGCGACTGTTATGTCCAATAATGGCATTGACCATGTGCACATGTCTAGGGTGGCTCATGAATGCCTCCATGGAACTTAGGGTGGGTGTTTCATTAGGGTCTACCCATATATGTTCACTTGGCACTTTATTTTGAGGGTCAAATGAGACCATGGCCCTTTTATGATCTATCGTTGGATCAGGCGAGCTAGCAACATAGTTGGTGCCCATGTCTTTCCTCTTCTTGGATTTGGTTTCCAGTGGCATGAAATGAATGTTGATAAAGGAATGAAAGACGCTAATGCAATTTCTTACGGATGATGTGCAAGATGAATAGGATGCAAGATTATGGGTTTGATGATTCTAGGATGATGCTCAAATGATAAATTATATCCTAAGGACCTAGGATGAATTGATGTAACAAAGGATTATGAGTTTCCTTCCCTAATGTAAGTTAAAGACTGTGTCAACCTAAGACAGACTTGCGGTCTTTGGAAGATGAGATTCCTTGTCAATGTGAACCAACATTTTGATCAAGGTGATGAGGCTACATAGACAAAGTGGGCTATCCTAAACAATCCACGGCCATGGAAGCCTAGGGAGGGGTTTTTATTAAGATGTAGGTACTATGCAACTCAAAGGATATGACACATAGATTTGATATTTTTTGGATTTTGGATAATTTATTGGATAATGTTTGGATTGATTGGATTTTTTCTATGTTGGCTAGATGATGCACACCTAAGGATGATGAATAAAATGATGCTCCTAAGATGAAAGCTAAAGGAATACGAAGAGGAATACCTAGATGATCTATTGTGACATGCCTACTAGTCGTATTCCTCAAAACTGACAAAGATGTCATTCACAAAATATTTGATCCCGAAATGTGCAACCTTGTTGTTATAGATGACCTTGTCATATTCTTCGCACACATGGATCTGTTTCTTGAGGGATTCAATGATATGTCAGTATTGTTTGGCTTCATGAGTTGTGTTCTTTTGTTCTCTAATCACAAGAGGTAATGGAGTCTTGACTTTCTTATGTTTTTTCAAATGTGAGATACCATAGGAACAAATATTTGTGATTGGAAAGTCATTTGTTGTTGATAAGATATTGGTTATATATGCTTAATGGCAAGAACAACTTTCAATCATACATCAAGGTAGTGACTATGCTAAGTATACCTTAAGTCAAACATGATCATTCAAATATCAAAAATAATCCAACACGGGACAAAGTAACCTTGAGGAGTTGGGGGAGTGTGTGTAACCTTTGACCAATGTGAAACAAGAAAATGCCTATCTAAGGAAATTTTCTCAGTATTAAAATATTTGCCCACACTTGATATTCCTTCACCTCACACAAAGTGATATTGGATTTGTCCAAGACTACGCATGTTGTGGGTTTTGAAAAGAGTCTCAATGCTTGAATCACATAGGCTCCCTCATGCCACACTCATGCTTTAGAATGCCCTTGAGAATACATATATTGGGTGTAGTAATATTCAGGTGATCCGGGTAAATCCACTTGGATCGATCCTTGCACAAAGATCATGATACTTTCAGAGGTAGATCACGTAGGCTTCTACTTTAATAAGTTTCTATTAAGGACATTCGTTCATGGCTATCCCTTGTAGTTCCACAAACAAAATTGAGGCCTATAGACCTACAAGCACCCAAAATGCATAGTCTCGCAAGATATATTGAGACCTCTCAGCTCTATACAATTTGAATGTATCTCTCTTGCAGTCTTGTAAACAAGATTGAGACCAAGATGTACCTACAAGCACCTAATCAAGTGTAGTCTCGCTTAGTAAGATTGAGAAAACAAGATCCTACAAATGAAGGAGCATTAGAGATAGAAAATAGTCATGTCTTCCCTCTCTTTGGATTGAAGGAAGATTTTGATTATAGTGGGCTAGAGTAGCCAAGTCCGCTTGTTCCCCACTTGGGTCATTTCCAAGAGATTTCTCTCTTGAAAGACCCTCTAAAGTATTAACTGGAAAGTAATGGATTGGCGACGAGAGGGGTCTAGATTTCTGAGTTTACCAGAAGGGGAAAAGAGCACTCTCCTATTCAATGTCATTTTCTCTGACAAACACAAGACAAGTTGTTCTTTCCAAAAGACTTAATTGTCTAATACAAAACAAGTATGTGTACATTTTTTATCTTCCAAAAAGGAGGAGAGCATGCTCCCCTAACACTTGTTTTGAATCACACAAAAAGATCCCCTAGTTAATCTATGTGCTTAAAAAAAAGAGAATAATAAGAAACATGACCATTTAGTTGATTTTGATTAAGGCTACCTATAAGAAAAACATAAGTAATCTTTGAAGTGACTTCTTTGACAAGCGGTGTTGTAAGAAAACTGATTAGTAATTTTCAAATATCAATCTTTGACAGGTGTTCTTAGCACAAAAACCACTTAAAATGTTGTTAGAAATGATAAAGTCAAATAAAACTAGGCACATACGTCAGTTCAGGGTGCAGATGTCGATTCTATGTTTTCACCCAAAATGATAGAATGGGAAAGAAAGCCAGAAAAAGTAGAGAAACACAGAAAGTTGTACCTTGGGAAGACGTTGGTTTGTGAAGCAAAAATGTTGAATGGTGATTCACCTAAGTCGGTGTATGCGCAGACGCTAAAACATGAACCAGCATATATGTAGATGTTAATGTACCTACAAAATCCAAAAAGACAGCAAAGCACAACAAAATGATTAACTACCCTCTCTTCAAAACCCTCAAACTAACAACACAGACCTATGTTAAAATTTCCCAAACCCTTAAATTAGGATTCTTTAGTGACTTTTGATTTCGAAGACTTCTTTGTAATGAGAAATTAGCTTTATAACTGCTTGTTCAATATCTGCAAAAAAAATGAATGTAAAAGTCTTAAAAACAACAAAAATGCTAAAAACCCTGTAAAATGAATGACTAAATTTGCAAGTTTGGGGGGAAATGATCATGTATCAGAGACGCCAATTAAGATATTGAAGACGCTGATTGAGCGCAGACATCATTCGGTGATCCAGAATAAACCGGCGTATATGTAGATGCCTCTACATAAAATGGAGATGCTAATTCGTGAACTAGATGGAAATGAAACAAAAGAAGGGAAGAGAAGAATGTTTATAGGGACTTGGGTCCCACTCCGCATGCCAGAATGTATACAAGGAAATATTCAGTTTGCAATCATCAACTAAAACATCAAACCTTTAGAGGGTTAGCATGTAATAGATTCAAATAACATGAAACAAGCATGAAAATAATAAAATGATCCTCATATCATCGGATAGAGCTTAAAAAAAGTGCACCCAAGAGGCTTGTTTGATTTTTTCTCTTATGGAGGTGTGAATGTGCTCTCTCAAACAAAATACTCATAATCCCCAAGTTAAATGCTAAGATGAATGCAAGATGAATGGATGGAGGAAGGATTCAAGAGCTAGTATGGAACGACTAGTCTCAAAGCTTCCCAAGATGTGAAGATTAAGCTACTGTGAATGCAAATGCAATACAAAATTGAAGCTATGATTTTTTTTCCAAGTTCCTACCATATGATCTCTAGATTATTTAAGCAACAAACAACTAAAAAACATGAAAACACTATGCAATTCTAAAGAAAAATGAGCATAATAACAATGCAACAACAATGTGAGAGACGAAATGCAAGAGAGGAAGGCCTATTTTTATAGATTTGCGGAGGGAATGGACGGTTGAGAATAAGAGGTGGAAAAGAGATGAGTGGCTAGGATTGAGGGTTAGGTTGGAAATGTCAAAGGGGATTGTGCACATGTTTAGAGGTAAATTACCTTTTTTATAAGGATTAGAGGAATATTATCAAGAGGTGATTTTAGCAAAAAGGTGAGGAAAGGATTATATTGATTTAATCCAAGTTTGGAGGATTTTTAGGCTAGTGAAGGATTTTTAATAAATATAGATTTATTAAAAAGGGGATTTTGAAGGAAAATGTATTTAAATAAAATACATTAGGATGGTATTTATTTTGTATATAAATACCAAAAATAAAACTATTTAATTAATTTATTTAAATAGTTAGATGAATAAAAGGGAATTTAATATTAATATTAACATTTTTTTACGTCTACTATATATATATATATATATATATATATATATATATATATATATATATATATAAACCACCCAATATATAAAATGGTTTATAATATGTGTTCCTTCATAGTAATAGATATTCTTGCTTACTCTTAGTTTAATAATTTTACTTAGCTTCCTGAACCTTTGCTGATATTGCAATCTTAATATAATGGAGATTGTTTTCTTCTTTAAGTTTATTTTTTAACATCATTGTAATTATGTTTTGATTAATAAGCAAAAGCAAGTTTTGAAGGGACCTGGAACTCTTTACAAGCCATTACAAAAGAGGAATAAGCATTAAAGACCACCTACAGGAAACATGAAACACCCAAAAAATAGGCCTAAAAAGGTCGCAATACAACTAGCATAAAAAATAGAAGAAAAACCAGCAAGAAAGACAAAACCCAGAGAAAGACCCAGATCAGACATCAGCAAAAGAAGAATGACCCATCAAGGTCTCATCCATTTTTTCTTCAATCTCCTCCATCCTACCAATGATGGTTTTGATTTAATTGACACTCTTGTTAGCAGTAGGAGACTTCTTCTTTGTCCTAGCCCTTGTCCTCATGCCCGACCCTTCACTCTCATTTTTTACCTCGTCCCCTTGATCTGCACCTTAACCCAGACTCTTATCAAGAACATTGACCAGGGCTTTCTTTCATATTTCTTCTAGAAGCCTTCATGCTATCTCATTTGTGCTAGAGGATTTCATAGATAGTATTCTCCAATTTTTCCACCCAGCGAGTAAGGGCCTCCATAGTATTCTGCTTCTCTTGACACTGAGCAGTCCTAGATTCACTGTTCAACTTGTCCATATTCTCCTGTAACCTATTATGCTTAGCCTCCAGCTTATGATATTTGAGGTTGAGCATTTAGATTTCTTGAAAACACTATTTATTACATCTGAATGAGTAGAGGGCCTCTTCTTTTGTAGTTTGTAACACACCAAGGATTACGTCTTCTCTATCATTGAAGTCATAAAAAAAATCTTAATAGAGGCCTCCCTAACCCTATTGTCACTCAGATCCTCCATGTCATCCTCCATCTCCACCAGGTTCTGAAGAGAAAAAACATCATGCCTGGTACTGCAACAAAGGTTTCAAAAGTTGGTACCTCTTCAGTATTGTTGTTCCCATCTTACCCCATATATCCATAGAAAAAAATTGAAAAACTTTATCAACTAGTTCCTCCAAATTTTTTGACTCCTTGAAAAGATACTCACTAGCTATACCTTCAGTATTGGGAGGATCACCATTCCAAGGTTCTGAGCTGGCATTACAATCCTTCACAATGGAATGCTCATTTTTTCACTCAATATTCTTTGTATCCAAACCCTGAGCTTCACCCTTGTCATGGACTTCATTCTCCATAGAGTGCTCATCTTTAATCTTAGTATTCTCCATTTCCATCCCTTTAGCCTCAAACTCTTCCTGGGCTTCAAATTCCTCTTTAGTATCATCAGTCTCTTCCTCCTCCCCATTAGAATTGGGGGCCTTATCCACAACTACAATCTCTTCATCAAAAGAGTTGTCTGTCTCAAAATCTTCATCCTTTTTTCAAGATTTAGATATGGACTCCCTCTTAGTAGCACCTAACCAACATTTCTTTGAGTTGTCCTCAGTCTTACCCTAAAATTTCATTTTTCCTTTACCCAGAACATGGGTCTTGGTCAAGAGTTCGGGGACATTGTCCCTAATATAATCAAAGATCAATAAAATGAGGCCCTCATGCAACATGGGATTCTTATCCTTCTTCTTATGTTCAATAAGACTCTTAGACAAAGAGTTATGCAGGTAATAAGGAAAATTAACCAAGTCTTTGTATGTTTCAGAAGCACACAATGGTGTGATTGAGCCTTAGTGAAATGCCCATCCAAAGTTACATACTCCATAGTCATAATTAGAACATTGCGCCAAATCTCCTTAATTTTTTTAACATCAAAGAAACCATTAGCCTTAGTATCGATGATGTTACCTTTCTCCTTTTCAGATTTCGGAAATTTTTTAGCCGCTATGTCTGAAATCTTACAATTTTTGAAAAATGTCACACCCTTGTTGGGAATTCCAGTGACTTAAGTGATAAGATCAACCATGAGATAAACTGTCTTTCCATCCATAGTAATAGAGTCATTATGCCAACCCTCAAAAACTTTCTGTATAATGGCTTTGTCATACTCGTGGAGCTTCTCCAAATAAGGACTAATGCCCCCTTCTTTAGCTTACGCCACTCCATAGCCTTCTCCTTCACCTTCAACTTGAGGAAGTTATCAAGCTCTTCCCTCTTCAAATCCCCTCCCATCCTTTTCAGATTCTGAATAACAACACTCTTCAAGAAAATAGATTAAAAGATGCCCAAGCAGTCGTCGGTAGAAAAATGAAAGAAGACACATAAAACTACCCATAAAACATGCAATGAACAAGTGTTATTATTTCTACTTCTGTCACCTGAAGCTTTCCAATCACCTCATGCCTTGGCTTAGTCATCGATTTGTTAATCCTCATTAATAGGTACATTTCATTATTTTCTAGTAACCTTATCATAATTAATTCTAGCTTTGGTATCATCATTAAGATCATTGTAATCTGCCCAGATCATGATGTCATCATATTTTACACCATGGTTTGCCAAGTTATCCACCACATTGTTACATTCCCTATAAGCATGTGAAATGTGAATCTTAGAAACGGAATTAATAGTGTCTTTGGAATTCTTAAAATAATTATCTATAGTCCATGAAGGGTTAGAATAAGGTCTCTAAGGCATTTAATTATATTCATAGAATCCCCTTCAATCCAAATATTTTTGCAATCTATTTTTTTGGCATGGATTAAAGCATAGAAAGCCCCAAGGGCTTCTACCACATGGTTAGATTGAGATCCCAAGGGGACCGAGATAGATGCCATAAAATTTCCTTTGTAGTCTCTGATGACCCCACTGCCCCCACATGACTAGGATTACCTTTTGCAGCACCATCAAAGTTAATGTTGACCCATTCACCAGGGGGAGAAGTCTAGATACAATTCTCACACTTTTTGTTTCTCACCCTGGTTTCATTTAAGTTCTAGAAATCCACCATATGTTGGTTTCCATCCTCATTCTAGATGAATTTGGTGGCCAAATTTTCATTAATATCCCTAACAATTTTCTTAGCCACTCGAGATGAATGAGAATGCTTCTCTCTAAAAATTCTATTATTTCTCTCTTTACACAAATTCCATGCCACATGAGGGGCCGCCAAATGCCAAGCACTACTCACTTTCTCATTAGAACTTGGACATATCCACTACTAGAAGAAATCCTTAAAGGAAAAAGGGAAACCCCAACAAATATTCCATTTCTGCTAGAGAAGAGACTAGGCCTGCTGAGAGAAAGGGAAATACAAGAAAAGGTTGCTAGCACTCTCTTCATCTGAACAACACAAACAACATCTCTTAGGGAAGCAGAAACCTCTTTTAATAAGATTATTTATAGTTAGAACCTTATTTTGAATAGAAATATCAATTTTAGGGGTTAAAGAATTGTTCCAGGCTTTTGACCAGAAAGACTTGATGGTAGGACTATCAAATTGCAGTGTACAAGCAGTATCCACCGAGAACTGACTAGAAGGTGTTATCCCCCAAACAATAGAATCTTCCCTATCATCACAAATTTGTTGTGTTAACAGAGCTTTGCTTATCTTAAAACCAAAGAGTTATTAACAAGAGAAATATCCACATAGGTCACTTCCTGACCAATAATCTTTCATTTTTTTGGCCATAGAGGGCTTTACAAATTTCTAGAGCATAATGAATTTTAGGAATAGTAAAAAGAGGTTTATCCATAAGCCAAACACCTTCCCATAATTTAATCTTCTTGTCATACCCCAATTTCCATCTTTTCCATTTAGTAACAATCTCTCTAGCCTTGTTTTTACTATTCCAGATTTCAGAGCCAACGACACTTTCCTCACTAAGGAGGTAGAAATCTAAGGAAGGAAGCCATAAAGGTATTTGTGTTTACATATCATATTTCATTCTTTATCATTTCCATATAATCTCCAAGCCTGCTTAGCGAGGAGAGCTTTGTTGATCAGCCTGATGGGTCTCAGACCTAGACCCCCCATATTTTAATGTTTGCACATTTTATCCTAGGCCACCAAAGGGATATGGTTCCTCTCCTCTGATCCAGACCACATAAACCTTTTCTGGATGTTTTCAATTTTCTTAGCATGCTTTGTTGGGATCATTGGATATA
>MU224332.1:369683-388253 GCA_018584345.1 Thuja plicata | reverse complement strand
TATATATATATATATATATATATTCGTTGTGGGATTATAGGCTTAAATATATTAATATTTTTAAAGTGCTTATATTTCAGCTACTTTTTGTCTTGACTATGAGACATATAAGAGTGTACATTAGCATTAAATTAATTTAAATTTTTTGGTTTTGCTAAACTTGTATATAGTAAAATTGGTCCTTCATAATTGGACATATGGTTTTTCTTGTAATTGGATTTGGGAATCTAGATAAGAAGACATAAAATCATAAAAATAAGTTTAAAAAATAAAATAAAATAAAATCATGAACAATATATCTAGCACAGTAGAAAGATTCACGAAATTATAATTAGGGTTACATAGTAGTATATTGTAAAATGTATTTAGTAAAAAATTATTTGAACAGATATGGGTGGCAATTTTTAGATGATCATTTAGGTTCAAAAGATAATAAATATCAAATTATTTCAAATATGATAATAATTCAAATACTTCTTAACATTTCGAAGTGTTTTTTTCCTTGATTTGCAATTGTAAAAAGAGCAAACAAAGATAGGGAAAACATGACATACCTGATTATTTCTTTACTTTATTAGTTACTTTGAAACCATAATAACGCGTGAGTTTTGAAACCATTTGAATGTTTTTGTTTTTAAAACCAATTTTGCAATTGTAAAAAGACCAACCAAAGACAGGAAAAAATGACATACCAATACGACTGTACCGATGATTGTCGAATGTGAAATATTTGAAGAAAAGTGTGTGTTTCTACGAATTTGCAATCGTATGCAAAAGAGGAAACATTTTCTGAATCTTCTGTGCAACAACTTTTTTGACAGAAAGTAGCCTGGAGTTAGCAATGTATACAATGCAAGGAATGAAACATTTTGAACATAAGGTTTACATTCTAATACCTGTTCTCAGTGGAGTTAAAAATACACAATCCCTTACTTTTGGCCTCCTTTAAAAATAGAGACACCTGTGATCTAAAAAAAGGTACCTTAAGAAAATCACCTGCAACTATTGAGGAGAAAAAAGGGGGACGAAGTGAGCAAATATGACATACAATTTCATGAACTTTTGGTTGAGAAAATAGTTACAACCGATTCATTACATTTTAAAGGTTAATTATATTAAATTAATCTTTCACTTTCAACGCGAGACATGCAAATATAATATTGTCAACCTCATCATTGGAAGACGATGAGCAGGAAGGGAGGAGGTCAAGGGTTTTCAAACCCTGGTGTCTCTCAGACTGAAGGAGCCGAAGAGGGAGATGGAGATGAGCCGCCTGGAGCGGATTTACTTCTCATTTCTTTGAAGACTGTGGTCGGTCGTCTGCTTTCTACTAGGCTGAAGGATGTGGTTTTTTCTCCCCTTTTTTCTGTGCTTAGGGGAGGTTTCAGGGGTTTTTGGCTTCCTGGTGGGATTGTTTCTTCCTTTCCATGGCCATCATCAACGCTCGTAGGTGGGTGTTTCTCCCAGGCCTCTTCTCTGGACGTGGTGTGGGGCTGTGTCACTTGGCCGTGCCCGCTTCCTGTTTGGGGTCTTCCGTAAAGGGATGTTTTCTCTTCTCTCTGGGGTTATGGAAGCTGTTGGCGGCTGTTTGGGCTGGCTCCCCCCTCGTTTTCTTCTTTCTTTCTATTGCTCCTTATTCTGGTACTTGTGTGGAGGGAGTTGGGTGGAGTCTGTTCACTATTCCTGTGATAGTTTGGTGCCTGGACGGTGTTGGGCTAGGGTTGTTTCTGCCCTTTCTCGCTTTCCTCTTTGTGCTTCTATGGTTCCCTATGTTCTACCTACTCCTTGGTCTGTGTAGTGACCGGGGCAGTTTCTTGAGATCTGTGATCTCTTCTTTACGGGGAGGTGCTCTCCATATTTTCTCTGGTGGCTCGATTCTGGTTTTTGCAGATCTTTCGTGGGGTCAGGTGGCTAACAGTTTGCAACGGTTTGCAAGAGTTTGCTCTTGGTGGGATTCTGTTGTCCTATGTTGATGATTGGTCTCCTTGCCCTCTTCTTCAACGGGCTTTTGTTATTCTCTTATGGATTCTTCTCCGTGTGACTCCTATTGAGGCGGAGTCAAGACCCTTTGGAGGTGGGTGCTCTGTTTGTGGCTCTTGGTTGCAGCCACTGGAGTGCGGTTTGGATTCAGAGATTTTTGAGTTTGGGTGCTTTTCTTTCTCCCTCCTTGTTGGATCACAGTTGTTGGATCACAGTGGTGGTTCTAATGGTACAAGGTTGCAGGGAGCCTTTCAAAACCTGTTTGTTTTCTTCCTTGGCCTTTCTTTTTCTAGTGAAGGGGTTCTTTCTAGTTGTTGGTTTGGGTTCCTTCCTAAACTCTTATGTTTTAGAAATGTAAGCTTTGTGAGGCTCACGACCCCTGTTCCCAACGGTTGTGGCTCCGTTCAAAAGCTTTCTGAATTCACTTCTTGTGAATTTCTCTTCATTTGTCATTTCGACTTGATGTTACTTTCATTGTAGGTTCCGGGCCGTCTAATCCCGCTTGACTTAATCAGAATGCGATACATGCAAATGTATGTCTAATTTATTAAAAAAGTCAAAAGTTAACAAACATTTTTGCTTCCACTATAGAAAAGCCTCTCATCTTAACAAGTAACTATATACTTTGAAACACTCAAACCTTCCAAAATCATATTTTGGCAAGATCGTAAAAGAATAACATCCAAAATCGTAAATGTCTTTGTTAGTAGCATCAAGTCGAACCATGTTTCTTTGATATTTTGCAACTTGCATTGAAAAGAAAAGAAAAAGGTTAACTTGTATTTACGCATTTGTGCCATATAACACAATTGCAAAAGAGCATATTACGTAATGGAAAAAAATTTGGCCCATGATTTTCCTTTTTAAAGAAAATTAATATGGTTGTATGGAAGCATCATAAAAAATATTTTAGGCATAATACCCTACATTGCATATTTCATGCTAAGCTTGATGTAAATGAATATATATGATGAGCAAGTAAATACACTAGTATAAGTTAGTACAAACCTTAATGGAAAGAGACATAGTAAAAATTTAGGTAGTGCCCTAAAAAATTTCATGTGAAACTTAAAGGAAATAAGTTGGATGATGATTTTTTATTATAACCTTCACTTGAATATACATTATTTTAATTTGGTGACATTAAGCCAATAAATATGAAAAGAAGAATTTGTTAGATAACATAATTGGGTGATTAATGCTAGTGGTTATTTTAAGTAACTTATTCATTTAATATATAGAAATATGCATACAAAATTATAGAATAATATATTTAACCACATCACATTAAATGAAAAATATGTATTCATCACATCAAATGCATGTCGACGAGTTACACCAAACCTAACTAATATTACATCACATGTTACTTCAAGCATCAAATGCACACATAAATCCAATCATAGCAAACCAATATGTAGCATGACAACTTGATCATTACAAAAAAAAATTTACAAACAATACACTTAATGTACACTTGACCTAAAGTATCATACCATAAGATGTCAACACCTAATAGTAATGTTTATAGGTCACTTTTCCAAAATATTGCATAATTAGGAAGCCTTACCATACAACTACATGTAGTATGGCATCCATTGATGGAACATTTTGTAGGCCATACAACTTCATTGGTGATGATCTTCAAATGTGCTATCGGCGTGGTGCAAAAGGTGACGTTAGATTTATCTATTGACAAGGACACTGAATTCCTTTAAATATAATCTAATATTTGTAACTTGTGGGTAACCAAGACAATCAATCAATTGAAAAGACCAATCAGTACGAAGGCATTTTGAATTGACTTTTAACATAAATGCTTCCACATGAATTGCCCTATAAACAATCAACTTAAACTCATTAAAGAGATTGCAATTCCAACCCATATTGAGATCCCATGTAAACATTAGAATAATAATCAAAATATTTTAACAAAAGGAAAATGAATATAACATTAACTACTAATTTATGTCCATTCTACAATTAAAATTGTTAATCCATAGACATTCTAAACCCACACATCATAATTATGCTTATAAACATAGAGGACAAGGATACTAAATCCTAAAACACTCATTGCTAAACTATAAGGTAAAACAATAGGAAACATGAACCATATTTAAATCCTACTCGTTATCAAGCATGCACCTCAAATTAGAGAAAAAAAGAATAAAGATAAAAACAAAAAAAATATGAAATCTCTTACCATGCAAACCTTTGATGATATAGTTGTTTTGTTCCAAATGATGGTTTGTGGTTGAAATAAATAGAAGGTGCATAATTCTATAGCATAAACATGTTGCATCCAAGATTCTTCCTTAGAGATGGTTTTGGGATGGTTTAGTCTATAGATTTTGGATAGGGTGGATGGCTAGGTGAGATTAGACCTTTTGAGATGGAGAGTTAGTATATGTCAAAAAAAATTTTTTTATGACTAGTGACATTGAGTTATAGGTGCACATGATTAGGGAGAGGATGGAGGACAGACAGAGGGTGGAGATTTAATGCAATCTCAATGAAGTAAGAAGATTGAAACTATTCCTTTTAGAGCCTTTTACACTTGTATCAATGTACAAAATCGGAGCCTCTGTGGAAGGTTTAACTTTGACTATTTTATTAGAATTGGTGAAGGAATTTGCGAATAATTAATTAGGTAACTAAAATTGGTTTATTTATTTAACTAATGACGATGGGGAATAAATATTTATGTATATATTTAATTCATAGGAGAAAGTTGAGAAAATCATTTATTTAATTAAATATATTTAATTTATTCAAGTGAGATAGAGATATAAGAAGAAAAAGTTGAATGATTTTTGTTAATTTAGTAAATAAGGGTAACTAATTCAAATAGTGTTAGAAGAAATTTTAGCTTGGTTAGATAAATAATACAAAAATATTGATGCTAGAAGAAAATTGATTAAATAAGTGTTTGTTAGATTAATGTTAGAAATAGGTATATAGTATAGAAGAAGTGTGATGATGGTAGAATTGTGGGAGTATTTTTATGTGTCAACTTTTTTCCCCCCTTTGAGGTGACACTCTTTAACGTTGTTTTAAAGAAAAATAACATATAGAGAATTTTAGAAAGTGTGCTTCAACCACAAGGAAGAGATTGCTAATAGGTATGAGGTATATATGCCCTCTTGAGAGAGTAGGTGAGGTCACAAGGTCATAAATAGGATCTCAAGGGAATAAATGATGTACAAGCATCCCAAAAAAATTTACCACATTAACTCAACTTATCTCATAAAAAAACCAAACTCTAGTAATGTCTCATTCATAAAATATAAAAATTGAAACAAATTTGGGTCAATTAATCAAAAGTGGTCATAATTAAAAGTTAATAGTCTAGAATAGTCAACACTCAACTCATTAGGTTAAGTGTGTGGAAGCTTTCTATACCTAGCATCATCAAATCTGACATGTCACAAGGTATTATGGGAGCATGAACACCTTCAATCTAAATTGTATCAAAACTCAATAAGTTTGGTAACTTCTTCATTAGAATTAGTTCAAACTACAGGTTTCATAAGCTATCAAGAGTTGGTACACCTTTTTGCTGACAAAAATAATTCCTAAATCTTGAAGCTAATATATAGACAAATTTGGCATTTATTGCTCAATTTTTTTAAAGTGTAGATATAAAAGTTAGTCGATTATACATGGAGTTAGTTCTACAATTTGGTTTGAATTTAATTTTGTATGCGAACTTTCAATGAGCTAATATGTAATCTGCATGTAGATGAAGAATTTTGGATTTTGCAAGATTATCCAAAAAAATGATCCTTGAAACGCTAATGAGGTTTTGTTATTGTTCAAGGCATAGAGATTTTGTCAACATTGCATATCTTTACCAATTTCATGGAACTTAGTTGGATGGTGATGACATGCTTCAAGACCAGTTACCTCAACAGTAGTCAAAGAAGATACAATGAAGTTTGGATAGTTATACAAGGCGCGACTATCTGAACAAAGAATATAGGGAATATTTAACTAATTGAAAAGATGATCCTATGAAGGATGCAACATAGAACTCAAAAGATAAATTTGAATGCCTTGGTAAATTACCAAAGTTGGTAACATGCAAAACACACTTCTTTAATAACCTAGATGTTTTGGTGCAAGAACATCTTGATCAACCTTAATGCATTTTTACACACTTGATCTCACCTTGTTGATTGGAATATGTATATATTCGTGGCATTAGTACAACATATCCAGTGGACAATGATTGTGAACTATTTTTGTAAAAGATCTCTTTACCATAATATCACCTTATGAAGCGACCTAAACTTAGTCTTATGGTAGGTAGGATGTGGAAATCTTCCGTACCTCATGTAGTCTTCAAAACTCGTAACACAATATCGTTGGGTTAGAGAAACCCCCTGATGGATCCATACCTCTCAGCATCAAGTCTTGGTGCTTCATCCTCTATCTTGGACTAACATACATGTTTTGTTGGATATTGGGCTTAGAACCTTGTTGAGGCCAATGTGGATCATTCCTAAGGCTTTGAACCAGTATTTAATAACTCCCTAGAGTCAAATAGAAAGTGGCTAGAGAATTAGGGAGTTAGGAGATAGGAAAATTAAGATCTAGAACTGATTTGTGCATATAAGCTTATAATAATCCTATAGTGGCCTCTAAGCCTACAAGGTTGACAAATGGAGCCTATTGTAAATTTTATTAAAACAAATAAGATGTAAATTTTATTATTTATCTACCATACTCTAATATTTAAATAAGAATATTTCTTTAAATTATTGAACTTTAGTTAATATTGAAATAAGCAATGGTACGATTAAACCTTATTTCGAATTCAACAAGATTACAAATGTCCTATATCATCTCTATTAAACTTTTCAACACCTACTATCCAATCAATTGTTGTTGAGTCAAATCCAAACGACAGAATATTTCAAAATACGTCTAACCCACTTGATCACTCAAGCTAAAAACACTAAAATACGGAGGGCAGGCAGAATGAATTGACAAGTGGATGAAAAGCAAACCGGATTTTGCAAAGAATGGTTCGATTGTTTTTTAATTTATCAAAGCTGAATTACACAGGAAAAGAATATTCCAACTCCAACCACGTATTGTAGGTATTCCAAAAGAAGAACGATTCGATTTTGGGTCGAATATGTCGTATAGTGCATTTTTGTTCGCCCGAAAATTTCCTTGTTGAGGTACAGTTTAATAATTAATATACCCGCAGGGGAGGCGAATGTATAAAGCAGCATAAAATAATGTCTCTTTAGGGTCGGCCGATGGCAGATGCCCTGCATCTTTAACCTAAGCCCGTCTCGACAAATACTTTACACGCCAGGTTTAAGTTAAAGTAGCTATGATTTTTGCAGTAACACAGAGGCAGTGTATAACTAATTTCTTTTAACCGGGGAATTCGTATTCCTTCAATCATTCCACAGGGGGTAAATTGTCTGTTCTGGTTTATTCTCGTCATCGTATTCGTGAATTGGAGGGGGAGTGACAATAAGGGCTTCCGCCATTCTTTCCATCATGTTGGGCGATTCAAACATCAAATCTTCGCTCATTGAAAGTATTGACTCACTCTCTTGGGCATCCCCCTTGCTCCATTCCCACCCTTTTTCTATCTCAATTCCTTCTTCTGGGGGTTTCGCAGATCGGGCTTCAGAGTGAGGAGAAAGCAAAAGGATTCTGTGCTCATCGAATGAGCGCGCCGCCTCCGAAGCGGCGGATTGAATGTGTTGAGGAAGAGATTGAGCGGGGCGGGGCAGAGTGTGGGCGGCGTGAGGAAAATTGAGCACAGCGGAGTCGCCCTTCAAACAGAGAGCCGCTGCATCGTAGGCCCGAGCGGCTTTGTGAGGACTGTCATGTGACCCGAGCCATAATCTGCTCTTCTTCTTCGACACACGAATCTCAGATATCCATTTTCCCCAACTCCGACGGCGCACCCCTTTGTACTTCAACTCCTTTCTCTCTTCCCCTTCTTTCCTAACTTCGCTTGCTTTTTCTTTTGGTCCATCATTTGCCGAAACCATAACAATTAATTTATTTGGCTCCGCTCAAATTATGTTTTCCAAAGTATAAGAGTAGTAAGATCAATGAATTTTATCTAAATATAATGAAAAACTTGTGGGCAAGAAACGACGGCAGGTGGAACGACGTACCTATCTACCGAGGGCTTTCATTCAGAAAATACGAGGGAAATGGGGATATTTTATTTATGACCTACACCTGGCCGTGCTTTGAGTAAACTGTTTTGATTTTGAGGCAATGGAATGTTCGCTTTTGAACAGTTACGGTCTTAAAGTGGAAGGTAACAACCCGTGAACAACACTCAAAGCCTCACCTTTCAACGATTAAGTCATACGCCTGGTGCTTTATTATTTGTTATGTTTTATTGGTCTCGCGCCTTAGCCTGTCACTCACTGCTCTTATTTTCTAACATAGAATTGTATGTATACATCATTTTCAATTTTAGAGTCAATATTACATGACCTATCAAGATATGTGTACGTATACATTATTTTCAATTTTAGTGTCAATATTACATAACATATCAACATATGTTTAAGGTTATGTATTTTTTTTTTTTTTGTGTTAAAATCAGTTTAAACTTGTTAATTATTAATATTATCAATTTAATCTTGTGTGTCAAGTATTTGATACAAAGTCATGCTTTAAACATGTAACTTTCTTTCTAACATTTTTTCATATTATTGTCTACATTCAATTCAATTTGTTAAACACAATATCTTCTCTGTTTAGGAATCTTCCTTTACATATTGCTTCTCTACCAAAATAATCTCCCACATCTCTTCTTTCACATCCTCCACTTCCTTTTTGTTTCCCCTAACGTGTCTCGAAGCATATATCTATATTATAACCTTGTTTCAAAATAATCTATATTTATAATGTTTTAGTTCTCTTAATGAATAGTTATGTCTCTTTCTTCCCCCCATCCCTCGCCCCACCCCCTTCTTCCCTACATTTTGTTTTTTTATCTCCCCTTTATATGCTTTTATTTGTATGTTATCTCTAAAAATTTCATGTGCATGCTTCTATATGTTGTCTTTCTTCTATTGTAACTTTTTGCTATAGATTTAGAGACGAATGCTAAGCACAAATCATATTGTCCAAGATATCATGTGCCCTCCAATTTTATTTCTTATGTTTATGTGCTTAAGTTGATGTTTAAATTTGTACATAAAAATTGTACTACATGTAAACCTACACTAACATGAAAGTTTTCACGAACATCCCAATACAATTTTGTGAAATTACCTCCAAAATTTTGAAGCTAGTTTTGTTCGGTAGGATATTCAATATGTTCTACTTCTCATGAAATATGAAAAATGAAAAGAAGTAATAAAAGTTTAAATCTATTCTAAGATGATGCATTAAAAATAGAGATCTTTTAAACCACATAATTTAATTTCATTCAAAAAATCATACCCATGAAGAATGAGATTTGCATAATTTTCAATGAATGATTGATCTAATGATATAACTTATTAAATACAGGTCATAGCCAGAACAAATTAAATCATGAAGAAATTAGAAAATCAAGAATTACAAAATGGAGTTGATTTTATGAATACACAAGAAATAAAACATATAAAAAAGGCCACTAGGTATAATCATAGATAGATTAGAACTATGAATATCACCTCCAAAGGCTCAATCTACTACAAATTCTCCTTGAGTAAATTTAAAATTTCTCCTTGAATAAATTTATATTCTTGCCAAAAAATCATAAAAGTAAAAATCTTTAAAATGTATATGGCTAGTCTTGTCAAGAGAGGTATTTTCATAATTTCCAAAGACTTGCTTAACTAAAGGCGATCTAGTGTTAGCTTTCTATTGAAGAGCTTGTTATTTAATTCTACCTGGTAACTAGGAACTCAAAGTCATCATATTAAAATATCCAACATATGCAACATATTTCTTACTTAGCATTTTCTTCTATTATGGAATGAGGAAAACTATTAGATTTTGACCTTTCTTAAGACCGTTGAATCACCATTTTAGTAGGAGTTAACAACTATGATCTCCACATGCACCCCCAAGTTATTAATAACTAAAATGTTATAATAGAATAAAGTTGTTAGACTGAAAAAATTCTTATGTTGCATAACTCATTGATATTTAAGAAAGAATCAATGGTTTTGCTTATTTCCTCATAGTATCATAGATCCACTATTTCACACTGGCATCAAACAACTAATGACATAATAAGGAAAATATATCAATGATGACAATTAGTTAGAAAAGTAGCAAAACACTAGGTGTTATAAAATATATATTAAATATTATCTAAAATTTAGCCTGATTTTTAATTGGCTTATGATAGAACTATAAACTCACTATTTAATAAATTTCTTACTAATGACATGCTTGTTTGCAATTCACCTCATGTTTCTTTTTTCTTCTAACCATTTAAAAGAGAATTTAAACACACTATAGATGCAAATGATATAACATATATTAGTTACCAAACTTATATGATGAAGCCACATGAAATCCTTGAACTAAGAAAATCAATGATTCCACTGAAGTACTCATTTCATATTGATCTCTCAAAAGATGGATCCCACTAATGTCAACTTTGATATATATATGTAAGTTAATACCTCACATCTAAATATTAAGAGTAAACAAGCATTTAAGGAATGAAGAGAAAAATCAACCAATATGATTTTGGCCCCCACTATGATTCCTTAAATTCAAAGGAAGAAGTTATAATCGAAGAAAGAGAAGATATCTAAGCAATATGCACATGGAAGGACGAGATCCCACATACAATTGAGGCCGGAAAATATCTCATGAAATTTAGGATATTATTGTCTAGAAATTTTCAATGATGCTTAATTCGCCTGCCCTTCAACGCGGAAATTGTCGGCCGAACATTAGCCCTCTTAAGTAAAATTCGTATTATACGGTCACCATATTCAACGCGATCTTCTACTGTGGGGAACAGTTGAATACTGAGATCGACGCAAAATAGTAGTAAATATTGAGCCCTACAAATAGAAGACGTGGTTGGAATTAAAAATTTCAAAGATATTTTCATACAAAAATATCCAACTGTGATTTTTAAAGGTACGCTTAGTTTTAGGACACCTGTAAATACATCCGCCTACTCTTTTGAATGAATGGTTTAAACAGATGGTGAGTTATTTGAATATATAATTCATCCGTTATTTGCTTTCAAGTACTTATTTGTGTTTGACTATAATAATTTCTTGATGTTTTAGAATGTGCGTAAATTTGGTTTCAAATATAATGATTAAAAAATAATTCTTGTTTGCAAGCGTTAAATTAGAAAAGGATTATAATAATTTTTAAAATTATAAATAAAGAGAGTATTAAATGATATTAACTTTAGTTACTTCTATTATCTTATTATCGATTAAATCGTGTATCTTATCATTCAAACTAATATATTATTATAAATCATGTTCTTAAAAAATGACTATAATTATTATATAGCATGTTATTTGCTTTCAAGTACTTATTTGTGTTTGACTATAATAATTTCTTCATGTTTTAGAATGTGCATAAATTTGGTTCCGAATATGATGATTAAAAAATGAATTCTTGTTTGCAAACGTTAAATTAGAAAAGGATTATAATAGTTTTTTAAATTATAAATAAAGAGAGTATTAAATGATATTAACTTTAGTTACTTCTATTATCTTATTATCGATTAAATCATGTATCTTATCATTCAAACTAATATATTATTATATAGCATGTTTATCATATCCCTTAGACAACCATCTAGATGGACCTAATGGCTCTCTCTCTCTCTCTCTCTCTCTCTCTCTCTCTCTCTCTCTCTCTCTCTCTCTCTCTCTCTCTCTCTCCATGAATCTAAGTCTATATTCCTACAAAATTATCTATGTTTGCTTAAAACTATATAGAAGTGTCATATGTGAAGTTTTACATAACAAGTTTGCATTTTGTTCAAAAATTATGATTTGACTACTTTTTTCCCTTGAATTTGGTGCATTCACCCTAATGTTACAATGAAATTTTATATACTTTATCAAATTCTTAAATGCTTTAGTATCAATTATCACAAAGAGGAAGAAAAAAGTTGAAAAAGTTGTCTTAGTCTCCTTCACTCCCACCAAAACCCTACCTAACCTTGAATCCTATTCAATCTCTTACCACTTCTTAATCTCAACTGTTGATTTTCACGTGGATCCTATAACATAGCTTTTTCTCCTCATATTTTCTACTTCATCCTTTTGTGATCTTGCTAACCTAATGCATTTGTGATCTTGAGCTATCTTGTACACTTGTGATCTTGGGCCCTTAGAGATATTATCCTTGTATATAACATCGTTGAGAGCTCATTTTCATAAACATAACTACCATATTGTCATATCCTTGTTATACCCATTATCACTTGCTTATCAATCAACCATCTCCATTCTCCATAGCCTCTTGTGCTTCATGCTACAAAATTGAGAGCACCAACATTTCATCCATGCAACATCTTGGAAGATAAGAGGACAAGGTAATCAAGGGATTCATGAAGACGTGTGTTCTTTAGTGTTTATCTGACTTGTTTTGTGCTTTTGTGGAGAAGTGTTCTCTTGATATGATGATTAAATACATATTGTGATTTCCTTGCTTACAATTGGGCTAGAATAGGATTTCACATGTTATTTGAATTGCCAATTTTAATCATCATCATTTTGGCATGCCCAGTGGTACCCTAGTCCCTTTACTATCTCTATTTTCACTTTTTGGAAGTTGTTTGTGAATTTTCAGGCTCAAAATTGTTTGAATCACCAGAGCTATGCTTTTGACATCCAATCCTATTTTTTTCTCTATTTCATTGGTATTCTACAAATTGGTATTTTCTATTATTTTTATTAGTGTTAAACTCATTATTCCTTTCCTAAATTCCTTAATCATTTCCTCTAGATTTTCCAATCACCATCAATCACATGGATCAACTACTAATTTTTTATTACCTTGCACCACTTTTCACATGCCTCTTCATTCCTAAAGTCAACACCTTTCCTATCTACCACTCAATCCTAGCCACTAATTTTCTAATGCCTCTTAGTCTCCTTAACTCCCACAAAAACCCTACCTAACCTTGAATCATATTGAATATCCTAGAACCTCTTAAACTTAACTGTTGATTTTAATGCGGATTCTATAAAGTATCTTTTTCTCCTTAAATTTTCTACTTCATTTTTTTTAATCTTGCTAACCTAATGTGTTTGTGATCTTCAACTATCTTGTGCATTTTTAATCTTGACCCCTTAGAGATATTTCCCTTGCATATAACATCTTTGAGAGTTCATTTCCATACACATCATTGTCATATTGTCGTATCCTTGCTAGACCCATTATTACTTGCTTAGAAATCAACCATCTCCATTCTACATAGCCTCTTGTGCTTTGTGCTAAAAAAATGAGAGCACAAACATTTCATCTACAGAAGATCTTAGAAGATAGGAGAAAAACGGAATCAAACATTTCATGAAGGCATTTGTGTTGTTTAGTGTTTATCTAACTCATTTTGTGCTTTTGTGAAGAAGTTTTCTCTTGCTATGATGATTGAATGTATTATGATTTCCTTGCTTATGGTTGGGCTAGAATAGGTTTTCATGTGTTATTTACATTATCAATTTCAATCATCACCAGAAAGTTATGCATCAAACATGTTACACCCTCTCTAAGTTCTCTCATATTACCATCCATATTGAAAACATTTTCTTAGCAATACATCTCTCTATAGAGATCTTCCATCACATTTTTCATCCACCTTGAACCAATAACCCACATCTACTTTCTTAGTTCATCTAGAATTTCCCCTACTCCTAGTGTTCATCCAAACACTTTTATGTTGTCTAACCTTCAAGTTTTCTCATAAATAGTCTTTCTCCTTTTTCTTTGTCTTTTATTTATTTTTCCCCTCCTTTATACACATATATTTGTATGTTGGTTCTCACTTTTTCATTTATATTCCTTTATATGGTGTCCTCCTTCTATTGTGATAGCTTCCAATGAATTTAGGGATGCATGGAGAGACAAAATCTTATTACCCTTATCTTCTGCCCTCTATTTTCCATTTGTCTTTACATGCTACTATACACTTCCTCTTATGCAATTAAGGATGATGCAAAATTTTTAATTGATTAAAAACCACTCTCTTCTTATTAATGTAAATGCAATACCTCCTTGATTATTTTCCTATTGTCTTTTTCCCTTCTCAAATTCTAAATGTATTATGCTTCAGTTTAAGATGTCTCTTGCTTCCCTTATTCCTTAATATGATTCAATCTTTTCCTCATATGTTTAACTATGTTTCATGCTTGGAGCCTGGGGGACGTCTCTTTATCCAAACTTTCAATGTCATTTTAATTATTATTAGCTTTCAAATTATATTTTTAATAGGAAAACAAATAAGCTTTCTAAACTAATTTAAAAATTGTATAAAGGATATTAAAGTGAAGAAAATGCATGTTTTCAAAGTAACTCAAAATATATTTTATCGAAGTGATATCTATAGACATGATTAGTCAAAGCTTAATAAATTACAAAAAATTTAGAAAAATATTTTTCTATAACATTAACCGAAGATCAACACAGATGTTGTCATTGACTTTACTGCAATGATAAAATGAATGGTGAAAGGCTACAGGAGGTGCATTTAGGCAACATGCATGCGAAAAATAAATTTAAAATATTGGAAATGAAATTTTTACTGGAAATGAAAATAAATAAATATTTTTGGCCTGCTTAAATTTATGTAGCTCTCTTTATCATTCATATTTTTTTAATGGACACAATAAAATTATACACTAGCGTATGAAATGTTAACATTAGAGAGCATTTTCAAACTCAAAATTTCAAGGAACATAAAAAAAACATATATAGGCATTCACTTTACTGCTAAAATATAAAGAATGACACAAGGTTACATGAGGTGCATTTAGGCAATATGCACATCAAAAAAAAAATTAAAACATTTTGAATGAATGTTATACTAGAAATTGAAGTTATTATTAAAACATTTTGAATGAATGTTATACTAGAACCCTTCTTTGTTCAACATACATGATTAAAGAATGCAATGGGTATATAAAATATTAGCATTCAAAAAAGTTTTGAAACTCAAAATTACATCTTGATGGATCTATATTAGTAGTGGTTCTCATCATCAACAACAATTTGTCATTAATTTGTGGGTTTGTGTCTATTAGATTCGACAAGGTGACAAAAATGAATAGGAGGCTGTAAACCATTAAATATCCATTTATAAAAGAATGTAAAAACATTTCAAGTGGAATTTATAATGGTAATAGAAGTAAATAAATAGATTTTCAAATTTTTGTATTGTTTTATGCTCATTTATATATTTTTATAAACATAGTCAAAACATATAGTGATATATATAAAATGGTAACAATTATAATGCTGGTAAATAAGCGCACATGTATCAATGCCATAGTATCAAATTTGAACACAAAATAAATTACATCAATTATCATCTTAAAAATATAGCGTAAATCTATAAATTATCACAACTTCGTTTGATATATTAAAGTATATATGAGCTATCTATATATTGTGTTATCCTTTTAACTTACATATATGAGAAAGGATATACACACATCATTACAAAAAATATAAAATAATAGGAAGTCTTGAAGGTCAAATAAGAAGTAAACTATAGGAATAACACTTCGTTGTAATGGTGTAAATACATAAAAAAATTCTTTAGTGATAATATTTCTATTAAAACCTTTATTTTTATAATGATCATGATATATATCTGTCATCATAGATGGAAATGTAGCTGCCTTTATATATGTCTCCTTAACTTTCCTTACAAAGTCCTTCATTTTCAATATTTCTAGTTCCTCAACATTGTCAAGAAGTAAGGTTGTGTTTTCAATTTCTTCAAGAATTTTGGTGCAACATTGTAAAATCGATTGTGCACATATATCTATGTGTGTTTCAACAAAAGCATTTGAGTTTACAGCGCCTTCTATTAGAAGTGTGCTTGTAACAATGATCTCTGTAAAGATTAGGTAATATTGAGAGGGGGGGGGTGAATCAATATTAGAGCACTTAAAAAAAACTTTAAACCAATTCCACATAAACCATAAGCATACTTAAATAAAAGGAACATAAACAAATAACAAAGAACTCATAACACCATTATTTTTTGTCAAGGAAACCATGGCCAAGGGAAAACCCCGGTGGGGATGGTACCCACAAGCATGCACTAAAGTATAGTGTCCTTGTTAGGAGACCTAGCCCTGGTAGGAGCTGAATATTACATAGTACAATTCCTTGTTAGAGGATTACAACCCTGTTGAAGGTATAAAACACCCTGCTAGGGGCCAACTAAGCTTACAACTCTTACAATAATACTTCTGTTACAAAGTGTTCTTAGTCATGAACAAAACAAGCATCTTCAATGCTTAGATAGTTCCAGCCACAGTTCTTTAATGATCTTTTTCAATCCTCTACTCTTCCATTTACATCTCATACACATCACATATCTATCTTTATACATCCATCTATCACATCTATATCTTTTCTCTACAAAATATCATCATATATATCTTTTCTCTTTACCAAGTCGGCTCTCTTAACCAAATATTGCATAGTCGACTCTCAATACAAAATACAATTAATTATGCAAACATCAAATACATAGTAGGTGCTCTTACATAATTAAAATATAGATT
Organism: Thuja plicata; assembly: GCA_018584345.1. NCBI lineage: Eukaryota > Viridiplantae > Streptophyta > Pinopsida > Cupressales > Cupressaceae > Thuja > Thuja plicata. The sequence continues at coordinate 371,553 of MU224332.1, read as the reverse complement.
ATCGACAACCATAATCTAAGTTATCTTGCCAGGAGTCCACGTCATACTCCCCAAATCATTGCTTCTATTCAATTTCTCTATATCACTGTTCTGTTGTAGTTGTCTGTCTTCAAATCTCTCCAACTCTATATAATCATCTCCAAAATCAAATCAATCTTATATGTAGGTCAAAAATACCCCATATTATCTTCCTCTAATCTCGTTCATCATAAATCATCGATCTCAATCTTCAATACCCAAAATACCTTTGTATCTCTACTTCTGTACTTAGCCGATTCCAAAATTGAATCACCAAAAATTAACTTCAAATAAATTGATCAATATGCCAGATGTGTTGCCATAAATGAAAACCAAAAAGAGATGTAAAAAATATAAAATTGATCACTTGCCAACAATCTCTCCCTTTGGCATTGATGGCAACACTTAACAAAAAAAAAGACTAAGTGCTCCAACAACAAAAAAAATGTCTCTTCTTCATTTCTTCTTCTTCTCTCTTCTCCCCTATTCATTTTTTATTTTCTCTTATCCACCTTTGACAACAATGAAAAAGGTGCTCAAAAAGTAATACAACTAGTTGTGGAGTGTGAAATAGTGCACCTGTTACCTGCGACACAACACTTCAATAGATCATTACGTTAGTGAAAATGGGGTTAGTAAAGCATGGAAATCCACTAAAATTGATCTATTGCTTTCTAACTAGGAGGAGTGTGAAAAATAGCATAATATTCCTCAGATTATGCCTTTTCCAGTGACATATACAACCTAGCATGAAAGATTCTATTAAAAATAAGAAAGATGTCTAAATAACATGTATTCTAGTTCTAGAAATGAAGATGATAACAATGCCTAATATTAAATCTAAAATGCAACATGAGTTCACAAATGATCTAAGCAGCATAAAAATACATTTTCCATCTAAAAATTCAGGCTTATTTGTGCTAAAAAACTTCTTCTATTTATAGAAGAAATGAGGAGAGAGAGAGGGGACAAGGGTCATTAATGGAGTTGTAAAACCCATTAATGAGGTGTAAGATGAATAAATGCCAAAGGCATTCATGAGGCATGGGATTGAGAAATGTGCATTAAATGCAAGCATTTAAGAGGCATGGTGAGGGTGTAAGAGGCAAGCTTGAGAAGATGGGCTTAGACAGAGTCAAGCTTGAGAAAGTTGACTTTCTCAAGTGGGTTGAGTTCCTAATCACATTTTTAGGAATGTGACATCATTAGGAGGTGGGTTAGAATGGGTTTAGGATTAGGATTAGATTTAGCATGCGATGAATAGGTTGGGATGGGTTTGAACCCAGGGTCAAGGTGGTTGAGGTAGGCTAGGTTGGGGTTTAGGGGAATATTAATGAAATGAATTATATTAAAGATATTTATTCAAAAATAGGAATATTAATTATTTAAGCTTTTTATTTCTTTAGATAATTAATTAGGACTATAGGCAATTAATTAGATTAATTTAGGCTAGAAGATAGGCTTTCTGCAAGTGGTTTGATATAATAGGGATTTATTTAATTCCTCTTAAATTAATTACCTTAGCCATGTATTGATTTGAAATGTTTTGATTTAAATTGATTTGATTGGATTGGATTAGGTGATTAATAAAATTTAGTGATTAGATCACTTAGGATATTAAATTTGATTTGAATGAATTATGTCAGCCAATTGAAGAGTTGTCTGAACATAATTGGGGGTATGATCACACTTAGGGAAAATGTAAGGAAACTCAGGTTCGGAAATAGCTTCCTACACTAATCTCTATAGGAAAGTATTGTGCAAATTCTTTTAAATCCTTACAATTTCAGATTCGTTAACTACTTTAACAAAGATATTGTAGCCACATACCATGCATACAGAAAATAGAGAA